>JPXE02000034.1:0-25827 GCA_000753965.2 Amaranthus hypochondriacus | reverse complement strand
GATTTGGTCGAATTTTCTTACAATAACAGCTATCAGGCCTCGATTCAGATGGCTCCTTTTGAGGCTTTGTATGGACGCCGTTGTCGGTAGTCCAGTTTATTGGGATGTTTTACCGAAGCTGTTACTTTGGACCCGATTTGCTTCTCCAAATGACCGAGGAAGTTAAGATGATTCCGGGATCGTTTAAAGCGGCTCAAGATCGACAAAAGTCTTATGCCGATTTGAAACGACGACCTGAGGACTTTCTCGTGGGAGATCAAGTGTTGCTTCGCGTGTCGCCTATGTGCGGAGTGGTGCGTTTTGGTGCTCGTGGAAAGTTAAGCCCTCGTTACATCGGTCCCTATGAGATTTGGAACGCGTAGGCAAAATGGCGTATCGGTTGCTCTTCCAAATACCTTAGAGAAAGTCCATGATGTGTTTCATGTGTCCCAGTTAAAACGGTATCATGATGCTGCTTCTCATATCTTAGATCCCGAACCTTTAGAATTAGACCCAGCCTTGACCTATTCAGAGCGACCGGTCCGCATCTTGGACAAGAAAGTTCGTAGTACACGACGAGAGGATATTTCCATGGTCAAAGTTCTATGGTCAAATCACGAGCGCGAGCGGCTACCTGGGAAACCGAGGACTCTATGCGGGAAAAGTACCCTCAGCTCTTTCAGGTTAGTCGCGGTACGGGGACGTAACTCCTTTAAGGGGGGTAGAGGGCGATAGGAATTTCGCGCACGTATGATAAACTTCTTCGACTTGAGTTTTATTGGTGCTGTGTTGGGTGATGTGTTGGGTTGTGTGCTTGTCGTTCTTGTAAGTTACGAGGGCGTAACTTCTTTTAAGGGGGGTAGTCTGTACACCCCGTGAATTTTAATAAATTAATATTCGAGATTTAAATCAAATAATAATCAAGTTCGAGCGAATTAATATTTGTCGCGTAACGACTTATCGTTATCTATCTGATTTAATGTTTTCATGAGTGGTAAAATTAAATTTAAGCAATTAATTTCATTTGGAATAATTAATTAAAAAAAAAAATAATAATAATATAATAATGTAGTAGTAATTATGGGCCGGTTGCATGGGGGTTAATGGAGGGTTTTTTGTAACTTTCTTCTTAAGTGAGTTTTATGGCAAAATTAAGAGGTTATGAGTAGCTTAAGGGTTGTTAATTGTGTATAAATTGGTTGTTTGTAAGATGATTTTTCCTTTTTGCCTTACTTCACAAATCAAACATAGAAATTCTCCCTTTTCTTCCTCTTTGTTTTCGGCTGCTACTAGAAAAAAAAAAGGGATTTTTGTCTTCATTCATTCTTTTTATTCAAGGGTAGGTGAAAAATTCAATTGATAATATTAGATTTTATTTCTTTTGTAGAAATTATGTTTTCTTTATAAAATATGGTGAATCTTATGACTTCTTAGGAGGATTGAGTATTTCTATGTAATTTTTATTTATATAATCTTTTAACAAAATTAATTTGTTAAAAGGATTAATACAATTTGTGTAAAGTTTTTCATTTGAATTATATTCTTTAACAATTCAAATTTTGTTATGAGAATAAAACCCTTTTAATGTTTAATTTTATTTTATGATCTTAAAATCCTAGCAAAATTCCAATTTGCTAGAAGGAGTTTAGTTGTGTGAATTAAATGAAATAAACATTCATGTTTTGTATTTTGGTGTATAAATTCCTTAACAAAACTTGATTTGTTTAAGGGGTTGAATTTAATTATATGTGTGATTAGAATCGTATGGGCGTTTGGCTTATGATTTCTACAAAAAAAAAAAAAAAAAAATATAATAGTTCGATTTGTGCAAAGATCAAGTATTTAATTCTATTATTTGAATTTAGCATTTTAATATGTGTTTGAAGGGTTTCGTGTTTGATGGTGGATAAATTTACGTGTGAGATAGTAATTATATGTGGTTGGAATTGTTATGAGATTGTGTATTAAGAATTTGAATTTTGTGTTGTTTTACGATTCGTTTTTGTTATTTTCTTAGTTATGAAGTATTAAGTGGATCTTCCTTTTCATATAAAAGAAATGAACGAAATGCGATGTTATGTTTCATGGCACGAACTTCCGGACAGCCATAGCTGCCCCGGAAGTGACGCCTCATATCCCTTTAAGTGGGATGTGTTTTCGTTGTCGTTTCGTTTAATCGGTACATTAAAAGTCGTTTAAACGCTTAAAATAATTAAAATAGTAAATGAATTTTAGAAATTTTGGAAATTGGTGTCCAAGGTAATTGATGCGTTTCGGACGCAGTGGTGAAGTCGGATTTTTCATTTGGATTTTCTAAACTGTCCGAATTGGCAGTTTAAGTTTCTGGTTTAAAATGGGATTTTGAATTATTTGGAATTTGATGAAATCAATTAAAATTACTAAGTCTTATTGATATATTAGTAATATAGAATGAGTTAGAGGTGAAAACACGTTCTAATACGTGTTCGTTTCGTGTGTATGTTTGTTTAGGACCTCGATTCATAAGAGGGTGAAGTTCCTGTAGCATTTGAATTATCGTTGTTTGCTGTTGCTTAAAGGTACACGCTTAGACCATACTTTATATGTGGTTGTCCAAGTAATGTTGTTTCATTCTTGATTATTGCATTGTGACTCACATAAGGATTAGACACCTCAAATAATTTGAAAGAAGTTTAACTTGGAAATTGAGGATGGATGTGTTGGGTAGCCCAATGGGTTAATAATTGGAAAGATTATATAATTTTTGTTCCCATGGCAGTTTTGGATCATTACGGTCACCATGGGGGTATGCATACTTTAACCTTTGACGACCCGAACAGGACGGGCAACGTCTTAGGTCGGTGGTTGCCTTGGGATTAGCTCTCCTAAGTGTATTCCTCCAAATGAATTGGATTATTACTTGGACGACCCGAATAGGACGGGAAACGTTTCAAGTTGGGATTTTGAATAAATATATTAGAGCCTTTGCATGCTAGGATGAACGCGTTGCTTGTTTTCCACTTGTTGATATTTTGTATGTTGTCTCTGACGTGTATTGGATTGTTATTTCGAACTTGCTTTCGTTGTCAATCGACGACTAGCAGGCTGATTGCAGGTGGAAATTGGAGTGAGGTCGAAGTTAGGATCACGTCATCCAAAGACCGCGTTTTATGTAATAATAAATATAGTAGAAATAATTTACCTATGTGTAACGGAATTTAATCTAGTTTGCTTTGTCGTTTAGTTATTAGAGGCCGTTGGGTTCTCAAGTTGTATTATGAACTTTATAATCCTGTCGTACCATATCCTTTAATTTTCGCTTAGTTATATTCCTTAATCCATGGAACGTTAATGATCTTGGATGGGAATCTTCCCACTAAGTGTCCACAGTTGTGAACCGGATTCATATTTTTATATGATTATCCGGCTCATGCGAACCGGACCGTTACAGTACCACCTTGAGAAAATGTCTGGAAGAATTCAAGATCGCTGTAGCATACTCATCAGTCTGCAACCCACAATGCAACGGGCAAGCCGAAGCCGCTAACAAACAAATTTTACATGGGCTTCAGAAAAAATTAGAAGACGCAAAGGCTCAATGGACCGATGAAATCTATGATGTCCTATGGTCACTGAGAACGACTGTGAAGGAGGCAACTGGCCAAACACCTTTCAGGCTTGTATATGGTTCAGAGGCTCTCTTGCCAGTTGAGATCGGTCTGCAAACTGTGAGAACAAAACACCTAGATCTAGAAGAAAACCGAGAGTCAAGGTTGTTAGATCTGGAACTGATCGACGAAGTAAGAGAAAATGCAGCCCTGAAAATGGCAGCATATCAAAACAGAATCGCCAGATTTTACAACAGAAAAGTGAAACACGGGTCCTTTCAAGTGGGGGACTTAGTTCTCAGAAATGCTCAGGCAACCTAGAAACATGAACATGGAAAGTTGTCTGAAAAGTGGGAAGGCCCCTACATCATATCTGAAGATTGCGGCAATGGTACCTACAAGTTGAAAACTGCAGATGGTAATCATCTTAGGCATAAATGGAACATCAGAATGCTCAAAGGATATTATGTATAGACTACGAAAATATGTAATTTTGTTCCTAATCAATATATAAAAGAAAATCAATGGTTGAACCTGAAAAATGTCTATGTAAGGTTGCCAGATTAAATTGAGATGAGCAATAGGCCTAATCTGAAAGATTTAAGTAAGATAAAGGCACTTGTGTTCATACAAAGATGACTGATGGGAAAGCCCTGGTTGCTAGTACAACTAAGGAGCCCATGCAAGTCATTGGGAAAGCCCTGGTTACTTGTATAACTAAGGAGCCCAGCCTAGATATGGGGAAGCCCTGGTTGCTAACACAACTAAGGAACCCATTAAGAGAGGATGTCTCGCGAAAATGCCTGAAGCAACATCTCAGATATGAGACTAAAATGCAAGTCTGAAAGAGCATCTCAGACGGAAGAGACACGAATCTGGAACAACATCCCAGATAGAAATTCGAAGAATCTTCCAAAGTAGGGAAGCCCCGCCCTTAAAATGCTGAGGCAACCAGAAATAAGAGACACATGGACTCGACGCAACAACACTACAGTCAGTCAAAACACAAAGAAAGACAACGCCCCAATAACGAAATTTTTAAGTATGTTTCAGGAATGAAAATACTTTAAAACCGGGGGGGAGAGGCATACAGAGAGAAACGAAGAAATATCACATCTTTTGAACGAAGCTTTATATTCATGTCAACACCAGATCATCCAGATACAAAGAGAAAAAAGGTTTATCAACATACGTCAACATATACAAAATATGGAAAACTTCAAACTATACAAAAATAAGGAAATTTCCAGAAAAAGATTATCAATTGCTACTCGGAGAAACCCTAGAGCCAGGAGGTGCCCTTGATCCAGAAGGCGCCTTAGAACTGGCAGGAGATTTCAATTTGCTGCCGACAACCGGACTGCTCACACCTTGGCCAGTTGCAACTTTATATTGGCTCTTCAAGGTAGCAAGACAAGGAAGAATAGGAGTTTCAGGGATGAGGAACGGAATGATCTTCGCAAAATCTAAGTTAGGGTAGGTAGTAAAAACAGCGTTCACTGTACGCCAAAGCGCCCTTTCTTTAGCCTTGACCCTGTCAGAAGCCAGTGCAGCCTGACAGTGTGCCTGAAAGTCGTCCAGTTTCTTCTTTTCATGTTGCTTAATACTCCTCTTCTCAGCTTCAAGCAAAACAACCTTACCTTGCAGATCAGTACTCAGCTTGCCTAGCCTAATTCTCTCTGACTCAGCCTCCCTTAAGGCAGCCAACTGGGTCCTGGACAGCTCCTTAAATTTGTCAAGTCGGATGCGCATTTCTGACAAGTCCTCCTCATACTTGACAATCTGAAGCTTCACCTGCTCCTCCTTCGCGACATACCTCTGCGTCTCGGAAGACAAAGTTTCCTAAACCTCCTTCAAATCACGACGAAGCGAGTCAGATTCTTGAATCCCCTCAGCAACTTTATCTTCAAGCTCCTTAACAGTGTTGGCCTCGGTGATGTTATCTGTCACAAGGCTGTTGTATATATCAGTAAGGGTTAAATTCTCAGCCTGAAGATCAGATTTGTCCGATTTAAGCTTGACGATCTCCCATTCCAACATCTAAATCTTCATATCAGCCTCATTTTGCTGAGAAGATAATGAAGTCTCCAGTTCCTGACATCTGGACCTGGCACGTTCCAAGTTAGCCTGTAAGTTGCTGTTTTCAGTCTCCTGAGATTGGAACCTCTGACGGAGATCATGAAGGTCGAAATCATAGGTATTCTTCATCAAAACCCCAACCTCGTGAAGTCTGGTATCCACCAACTGAAGAGGGAAAGAAAATAATGAACACAGGCAATAGGTAAAGAGAGCAGAAAGAAAAACACTAGCAAAACCTCACACCTCATGAAAATTATGGTGAGAACTCCTCAAGAATCTCTTGACACTGTTCTCAATGAAATCAAAAGAGCTGGAATGTTGCGAGTTATCATCCACCTTCTTCCTGCTGGCAGAAGGGATATCCTGAAGAGGACGCTCAGCAACCCTTTTTCTGGAAGAAGTAGTTCCTGGCAAGAATAAAGTACATTATGCAAATATATATATATATATATATATATATATATATATATATTATATATATATATATATATATTATATATATATATATATATATATATATATATATAATGCAACGAGTACCTTCTGGAGGGCGCATCACATCCAGAGAAGTGGTCTCACCAACGAGATTCAACACTGGAGGGGTAAGATCCACTGATTCAGCAACATGCCCACCCATAATGGCCCGCGAAAGGCCAAGGGAGGGACTCTCGGTGACAACTTCCCCAGCTTGAATAGCTGGGAAAGTAACAGGAACTTCATTCCTCCCAGAAGCAACACCTAAGGACAATTCTGTCACTACTTCCGCCTGGGGGGCAGAAATAGGAGTCGGATCCACAGGTACTTCAATTGGGACGGGCGCAGACTCAACCACCAGAACAGAAGCCTCAGTAACTACTCTAGTTACTTCATGAGCTTCTGGATGGGTGACGTCAAGTTCAACAATAGCTCCAGGAGAAGCTGGCTGAGAAGAAGGTTGATCAACAACTACGAAAGTTGAGACGAAGTCAGGAAAATAATGATCTGGAATTAAAAAAAAAGTGATAAAAAATAAGAATAAAAATAAGGATACCCATGCCAGCCTCCTGAACATCGACAAATTTGTCATCACCATCATCTGGGATAGTGAAGTGACGAGATAGAGAAACGAAAGCAGCAGGAGAACGAACTTCATTAGCATCACTCAGGCTATCAGATTGTCCCTCAGGGGTAGCTTCAGTCTCCCCGACTGCTTCCAAGATTTCAAGTTCCTCCTCTCCGGCTTCAACCTCTTCTTCTTCGAGAACAGGCTCAAAAGAAGCGGGTGCAGCGGGAACAGTAGAGACATCACTGGATTTAGGAAGGGCTACAAGAAAACAGGTGAGAAATTATTAGTCAATAATCAGCAAAGTGTGTCAACAAAAAGAAGATAGAGGTAAAGATGGGGTATGACAACCTAAAGCAGAACCTGGGCGTAACACAATAATGTGTGCACTCCCAAGAGCCACATAAGCCAAAGGGATAACATCAAGGGGAATAACTTCACTTTCCTAGCGGGTGAAGGTGGACACGTCGACCTCCTTTCTTCTCTTCGTGCTCCTCTTTCCTTTTACAGGAATCCGGGACGAAGAACTGGCCCCAGACTCATCTTTGTTCTTCTTAACACCCCCACCACAAAAAGGTTCAGCAACAGTAAAAATAGCGAAGTGAGGATCGACCTAGTAATCCGGGTCATCATACACTTTGTCAGCAGGGGGGAGGGGACCCTTCCTAGTACAGAAATTAAAAGCGGTATCTGGAGGACAGATATCACCCCTCCTCCATCTGGGGACTTCAGCCGGGGCCCAAGGATCAACATAACTGGGACCAAACCTCCTCTGTTGATAATTTTCAACGGGGGCAGGAGGAGATCTAGTACAATAGCGAAACAAATGTTTGTTCGCCGTACTCACCTACCAGGAGCAGACAGGAATGGGTCTATAATATTTTCCATGGGGGGAAATACCCAGAACCTTCCAAGGAACCAAATCAGTGGCACGTTCCGGGAAAGCACAGGGAGACAAACCAACTGCACAAATCTTGCTGAAGAACACAAGTATGGGGCAACCAGTCAGAAGGCAGCTTATTCTTGTGAGGCTTAACAAAATAACAGAAGGCATGTCTCTCCCTTCTGGAAAAACGAAGAACCTGATCAAGAGAGTACACCTCTCTAAAGTTAGGCTTACTCCAGAAAACCGGGGGCATATACCTATAAGGATGTCTGGGAGTCTTAGGTACTCTGACCCAGATAATCTTATCCTTGTATTCTTTCAGATCATTCAGTTCAGGATAAGAAACCATCGACCCATTTATTGATGAGAAAGTAAGAAAGGGACTATTCCTATTTTCATCTAGTTTGAACAGACTACAAAATAGTCTGAGGGTCATTGGCAGCTTCATGAACTCACAGACCCAAATGAAACAGATAATCTTCCTAGTAGCCTGGGGAAGAAGCTGATTCAGAGAAAGTTGAAATAACACAAAATCTGGGAAAAGAAAGGGTGAAGAGGGAAGCAAAATGATATATACAAACAGGAATGAAAAGGTCATCCCCATTATCTCTAGAGATGATATAATCAGTAGCACCCATGTCAACCTCACCCATCCTACACCAATACCCCTTGTCCTTAGGAATATGGCAGTAGTCCTTAAGAACGAATTGAGCCCTACCCTCCAACATCAAATCGTAAAACTTCTGGGGATAAAGAAGCCTCCGCCAGGTTCGCCATTTCAAGCGGAGATAAATCAGAAAAATCAAAAGGAGTAAAAGCAGTCCCCTCGAGACCGTTGACGGTTGGAGGAACAAGCTCGTCCAGCCAATGGAAGTTGATCCACCTTCTCTTCATAAGCCATTCCTTGGGAACTCATAAACCGGATCCTCAGTAAGATCCTTCTAAAAATCATGTTTCAAATCGTCAAGAGTTGTCATGACGAAAGGGATGAAAGGTGAAGAAAAGAAAAATTAGGGTTCGAGAAGTAATTGCAAGAAGAAGATTCAAGGAATATTGGAGAATATTAAACGAGAGTTCAAAAACTATAAAAAGTCTGAGGTGAATAAATGAGAAATATTTATAATAAGGCAAGGTTAATGTGAAAGAAGATCAAAGGTTGAAAATCATCAGGAAAAGAGGTGAAAAAAATCAACCGTTGAGTGTTTGAAGCGCCAAAAATTTGAAAGGAGTGGGAATAGAGATTAGAGAGCGGCGATTTGAAAGGCATTTGCAAAGCTTATCCAAGTTGGGATAATGATGAAATAGTACGAATCATAAATTAAAGCGTGCTGAGCAAGCTTCGTCAAGAAAAACTACTCGGAGAGAAAAACCCACCAGAAGAAAAATCTTAACTTTTGTCCCAGAAGGTAGAGTAAGAATACGTTTATAACAGTAGTATATTCGCAGATAAACACGTATTCCCAGAAAAAGAGTCTTGCCAGATATACAAGTCTCCCAGATGCACTTTATAGTAAATTCCATTAAATAAAACAAAGCCAAACGCTACAAAAGGAGACACGTGGAAAGAAGGAGATCAATCGCCAAATCTTTGGCCGCCCAACTCTAAGAAAGCTATGAAGTAGGATTCGGCGATTTGATAGCCACAGTGAAATGATGTGACGGGGCAGTAATGCGCATACAGTGAAATGATGGCTATAAGTACGCTAATCCACGCAAATACGAAGGGAGCGATACACAAAAAGAAATTCTAGAGAGGTGTATAAAAAGAGGTTCTCAATATTCTTACAAAACAAAAGTGAGTTTCCACCACCCAGACAGAAAGAGTTACCAGAAATAATCATCCAACGAAAGTTTAATGATTTTGTTGATATTTTCTTTGACTTTGGGATGGCATTGTCATCTTTGATTAGATTAAAATTCCTTCCCAAGTCAAGGATAATACGAACGAGATTGTTAGAAGATTGATCCACCCGTCATCCCGGCGTCAAAGAAAAAGCGAAGAATAGGATCGAAATTCCGGAGATGATCATAGTTGGGAGAGCAATATATAGGCCAACTTTTCATCACCCACATAATTCTCAAATTGGAGACAGACCCACATAATTCTCAAAAAGAGAATTTGTAGGTCTGGGGGGGTAAATTGTATAGGTAGAAATGTGAACCAAAGTTCATTAAAGCTAATGATGGTCAAAGAAAGTCAACTACATCAAAAACTGGCAGCTTAGGAGTCATTGACGTAAGATCTGGGAAGGTCCAAGCCTGCAGCAAAAATACTCCTTAGAGGCCATTTCAGGATTCGTAGTATGAGAGCCTCACGTGGGTTATTAGAACATATGTCAATTGTTGTATGGACCTAGTTGGAGGTGGTTAGATTAGAAAAGACAAATAAAGTATTCTATTCAACTTTAAAGAATGAAACGTGTAGAAGTAAGAAAAGAAGTACAAAAAGACGTAACTTGTATGAAAAGCTATTTTATAGGATTAGAGAAAGAGGCTTCTATCTCAGAAATCATTGGTTATAAATACCGTGCTCAACATCATAAATGAGGTAACTGAAATTCTCAAAAGAAACAGGAACTAAGAAATCTCTCTACATTTATAACAACATTTATTGTGATTATTTATTATCATAGACCTCACGTCTAAAGAAGTCCTACGCAATAATCCACTTGATTGCCACTGCGCATCTTGAAGGACTTGGTAGGCAAGTCTTTTATTGAATCTGAAACTGACTTGAACGTCGGAGTAGGATTCCGGGAAAGACTCCCAGACCTTACTGACCCTTGGGGTGTTTTGTAGGACATCAAACATCTTCACTCATAAAGATCTGGCAGCATAACTGGCAAAGCATTAAGTTAAAGGGCCTCCACCAGCTTAATCATTTTGATTAACCTATAAATCAGAGGATTAATTAAATATTTAATTGTTTTCATAATCAGACAGGAACACTAGGTAAGTTTTCAACTCTAAATTTATTGAATAAATGAAACGTTGACTCTTTATTTGCAAAAATGAGACAAACGTTGTATTTTTATTGAATAAATGAAACGTTGACTCTTTATTTGCAGATGGCCAAAAGGTTGGCTTTTTAGAAATATTTTTTCCTAATTAATAAGCCGTGTAAACAAGAATTTTGGAGATGATCTTTTAAATGGAAGTGGAAAGACTAATTGACAAAGTATGATTGAGCATCAGTAGCCAAATCCCAGCAGCTTCTTGTCCTCGCAGGTGGTGGGTTCCAAGCTCAAAGAATGGAAGGTGATCAGCTGCACATAAGTGCTACAGCTCGTGTCCTCTACTGCTCCCAAGACAACAACTTTGCCTTCTCCTTATAGCTTAGTTAGGATAAGCATCTGTTGGCTTTTTATTAGTTGTTATAACAAACTTAGAAGTTTGTTATATATTATTGTAAATACCCTTTTTGTATTTTTTACCTTTCTTGTTTTCTTGATACTCTATATATAGAGTACTCCCCTTTGTATTTTCTCTAATTGACGATTCAATAAAACATTCTGTTTTGTTTCCTTTAGCTCTAACAATTACATGGTATCAGAGCAATGCTTTGAATCTTCGATCCTGGTTCCTGTTAAAGAACCCTCTTCTTTCTGATTCTTCTTTCTTCTTCAACCCCTGCATCTTCCATTCTCTCCTTTGATCTTTCCCTTGTGAAAATGGCAAACAAAGATAGGCCTATTAACCCCCACTTTGAACCAAGCCAGCCCTTACTTTTTGCATCCCACTGGCATTGGGTTGAAGATTGTTACGAACCTGTTCACAGGAGTGGGTTTCAAGGGTTGGAAAAGGGCTATTACTATAGACTTGTCAGGAATGTGGATGGGTCTGTGAAACGCCCTGTGAATAGCACATCTCTTGGCAAATCTTGGGATAGAGTTAATGATGTGGTCATAGGATGGCTCCTTAATGCCATGGATGAGAAGGTAGCAGGAAGTGTCCTATATTTCAAGACTGCAAAAGAATATGGGATGAGTTGGAGCATAAATTTGGTCAGTCTTCTAGTGCTCAACTTTTTTCTGTAGAAGAACAAATAAGCAAGATTAATCAAAGCAGCAGCATCACTATAGAAGAATTTTACACACAAATTAAAGGGTTGTGGGACGAGGTTGATGCCCTTGATCTCCTTCCTATCTGTACTTGCAAATCTTGTGAATGTGATGTTTCTTCCAAGATTCTGCAGAGTCAACAAAGGAGGAGACTCATTCAATTCCTCATGAAATTAGACAACAAATATCAACAAGCTAGGGGAAGTATTCTCATGCTGAAAGACGTCCCTACAGATCTGAGGCCTATGGTATTCTGTTGCAAGAACACTACAAAAAAATTGCAAAGTTCCGACCAAAATCTCCGACCACCCCATTTTGGTCGGAAATTTCCGACTACATTACCGACTAACAAATGGTAGTCGGAAATTCCGACCAATCATACTACCTTCTAAAGCAACAAGAGAATATTCCACGTGGCACTACCACAGCAAACCTATTCCCGCCCAACACTTCTTCCAGAATAACATTTTTGGTCAATTTCAGTTTTTTTTTTTTATTAATTAGTCAACAGCATCTTTCATTATGCTGCTGGTGAATTTTATTAATTGGTCAAAATTACAATTTCCATAAATAACTATGTACCCAAATTTAACATTTTACATTTTAAATTAATCACAAATTTTGGAGGCAGAATAAGGAATTCAGAATAATTGAGATTTTGACCATTATTCAACTGCTGGTCAATTTTAATAAATAACATTTTCCAGAATTAATAATTAGATGTCATATCATAAAAAACAATTTCCAGAATTAAATACGTATCCAAAATTAGAATTTCCAGAATTAAATACGTATCCAAAATTACAATTTCCAGAATTAAATACGTATCCAAAATTACAATTTCCAGAATTAATTGTGTATCCAAAATTACAATTTCCAGAATTAACTAAGCACATTATTTAACATTTTAAATTATAATTTAATCATTATTTTGGGGGCAGAATTCGGAATTGAGAATACTTGAGATCTTGACCATTCATCCAAAATGGAAATCTACATTATTATGATCAGCCAATATTCAGCATATAATCAGCCAATGTCTCAATTCAGTAAGCAATTGGAAACATTTTAAAATTATTAATTTTCTTTCCGAAACTGAAATCTTGACCATTAATTTAAAATGGAAACATTTTAATTTCTGACAATTATATAAGGGTGACAATGACTATACTGGAACAGAAGCATTTTCACTCATCGTCATTTTCTATTCCTCCAGTGAACAAAAAAGGCCATGGCACAAAGTAAGTATCATCTCCTAAAGGAGATTGACGAAGACACTGGTTTTTGGAAGATCAAAGTTAGAGTGATTTACTTGTGGAAAGAAAATGAAACAGATTTCAAAAAAAGATGTCTACATATGATATTAATGGATGAAGAGGTACGTTTTTTTTGGTTTTTATTTTAATAAATACAATATATACCATTATACTCTTTCTTATGGATTGGTATTATAGGAATAAATAATCTAAAAATAATTGTTGTACTTTTCCAGAATACAACTATCAAAGCAACAATAAAATACAATTATGACAAACATGCTCCAAAAGTAAAGAGGGAGGGTTGTACTTCATACAACGGTTTCCAATCTACAAAAATGATACAGATTACAAAGTGACCAATCACAATTACAAGATTTTCTTTCATGCAACAACGGCAGTCACAGTTATCGAAGATATTAATTTTCCTACATCATGCTTTAACTTTGTTGGTTTTGAGAAGTTGAAGTCACCATCGTATGATTTAACATTTCTTTGTGGTGAGTTGAAAATTTATGAATTAAGTATAAAAATTATATAAACAAAATGGTAATTATTATGCCTAATTCTTATAATATTTTATCAATGGAACAGATGTGATTGGCCAAGTAGTTGGATTCAGCGATGTTGATATGCATTCTCACAAAAAACACTAACACTTGACTTGTGTGATGAAAAGTAAGTTTTATGGGAGGGGTATGCTGAACAAATATTTTTTTCAGGGACAATCATATGGTCTAAACCAGTGAATAAATGGTCTAATTAATAATGATTTTTACAGGGACAATCATATGACATGTAAACTGTGGGAGGGGTATGCTGAACAAATTTATAACTTTATTTCCAATCATAAAACAAATGATGCTATTATCATAGTTATACAATTCGCTAAAGCAAAGGTTTGGCAAGGACATATTACATTAAGCAACACAATGTATGCATCAAGGTTATTTGTTAACCCCGATTTCCCTGAAGTAAAGGAATTCATAGAGAGGTAAAAATATAGAAGTATTTTTTTTTTGAACAAAATTGAATTTTAATATTTTCAACATGACAGAATTTTTGTCGACAAAATCGCTTATTTCATAGGTTTACAACTATCAAAGGAGATTGTTCTATACAACTAACTGAAGCTCCAAAAGATGAGTCACAATCTCTAGAACACATTTTCCTTGAAAATCCTAATGTTGTTAATGTTAGAGACTTGCCTTTTATCAAAGAGGTATATTAACAGATTATTTTTTCTTTTGGGTTTTAATTTATTCTTTTGGGTTTTAATTTTAAATATTACATGTAGGAAGGGACATATGTAGTGCTAGCAACCATAAAAGCAATTGACCCAGCACATGAATGGTTCTACAAATCATGTCATAAATGTTTAGATGGAATCACAAAAGATAACTTAGGTAATATCATGTGTCCATCATGTAAAACATCTATGACGGTTGCTTATCCAAGGTAATTATTTACCAATATTTTCCTAGCAAATTAATTATATATTTACAAAAAAATGATAGTATATTGCAAATTTAACTAAACATTATTTATAGTATATTGCTTAGAAATTGATAGTTTTTAATAACATAGGTACAAATTAGTTCTCAAAGTTACTGATGAATCCGATCGATCCACTTTTGTACTCTTTGATAATTTAGTGAGAAAAGAGATTACTATCACAGCAAAGGAAATTAGGGATAAACAAGAACAGGTAAACTGTAAATTTGTTTAGAATAAGTTTTTACATTCATGAAAACAATTATGATATTAACTATATACTTTTTTATTTGTCTTAGATTGGAGATCTTATATCATATCCTGATGAACTATCCTACTTCATTAAAAAAACATATATATTTCTAATCCGGGTCAACAAAAAATTCAACATTGATAGAGGAGTTCGTTCATATACCATGTCTAAAATGACAGACGATAAAGATATGATTGAACGATTCAGTCAAAAACAGAAGGTATATTTTTGAACTTATGTGTAACATAGAATAAATTAAGAAATGCACATTATTTTAAAGATGTATCATTACAGATGTTGGTTGATGCAATTGGTGATAAGTACGAATATACCATTGGTAATAGTAGTAAGGTATGAATAAAATCAAACTTATTATTTTTTATTAAATATTCATTTCAATTTTGCAAAGTTTTTTCTAAACAACTTAATTTAGACTGCAGATATTGCTGGATACGAACATACAACTTCTGAATTTACTTTTTCTGAGAAGGTAAATATTTAATTGAATTAATACTAAACCAATTGTAATTAATATAACTATATTTTGGCATTGGTATTATAGGAATCTGAGTCAGTCATGGATGATAGCTCATCAATTACACCGTCAAAAAGAAATTATGAATTCATATCATCAAGTGGAGAAGGTGAACATTCAACTACAAAAGCAATCAAGAAAGAGAAATAGTTGGAGTAACAAGGACTTTATTTAGTTAGATTCTGAGTTTAAGTTCTGATTGGTGTTATTTGGAAAATAATATATCGTATGTAAGAGATATTAGAAATCATTGGTTGTTTTTGGGTTATTTTTATTATGGTTTAATATTTAATAAAGTATGACCTTAAAACGATAGAAATTCAATTTTACCAATTCTTAAAAGTTTTATATTTTACTGCAGATATTATACATATAAAGACATATATTTATATACACAATTTGCTTTATTTTATTTTCTGAATTAAGAATATATCATACAATATATTAGCATAGGGTGTTATCACTTTTATGATCTCACATTTATTGTCATTGAGGATGAGATAGTGGTTTTAGTTTAGATCGACATATAAATCTATAGTTATATTTAGCCATTTTATACTAATTGATGAACATAATAAAATGTTAAAATATATAGTCTGAAATGTTTAAAAAAACGTACTAATTCAATCAAACAAATAAATAGCACCCTATGGTTATGTTCTTTATTTGGCATAAAAAAAAGATATTTATCATTTAGCTAAATTAAAATCCAACATATATAAACTTTCCATTAATTGATTTTTATTGATTGAGTCAATTATATTAATGGTAGTATTGAGATTATGTTCCCTGTTTGGAATAAAAAAAAGATATTTGTTCTGAGGTACAAACATAAATATAGTAATGTTAATATTAAGATTATGTTCCCTGTTTGGAATAAAAATACTTATATATTTCCGAAATCTAAAATATAATTATAGTTACTAAATTTATTTCCAACAGATATTAACAATAATTTATTTGATTTTTATTGATTCGGTCAAACAAATTAACGGTAATATTAAGATTATGTTCCCAATTTGGATTAAAAAGGATATTTATAATTTAGTTAATAAATCATCATAAATATTTATGTTATTATATATAAAAGGGATAGTGTAGCAATAATGTTATTTATGTGTGTGTGTTGCTTGTGTTAAATCATAGTCTCACGGTATATGAACTAATATTTTATAAACACATAAAGCAATCATCAATCATTTACACCAAAATCAGCTGCTTCATCTAAGGTATTGTGCAATTATATACCATTTTTTTCTTTCATTGTCTTGGATAATTTACTGTACAAATTTAATTAATACATTATATTTAAAAGTAATTAATCTATTATCACTCCTACACAGATAAAGTAAAAGGATCATCGACCAAAACGGATCATCCAAATCAGTTGGGTCAATTTGCGCTTAAACAACTAAAGAGGTATGTTCACTATTTACATAAAACAAACTTATCATGTATATTTATTTGTATTGTTTTATTTTCTTGAATGTTTTTTAAAATTCAAGCATTAATTTTAAATAAGCATGTATTACCAAGCATGAATTTAAATGATAGACCATAATAATGTGGAAGTAGAAAGACGTACCTTTGCGATTGAGCGCACGATGTGAGATGGAAAAAAATTTAAATTGATAAAATTACTGAACGAAATATAAATTAAAAACTAATATAGAAGTTCATAATCGAGCCATCCAAGACGTTCATATAAATTATATGATCTGCAAATAATAAATACAAGAGTATATTAAGGTCAAATAAGTTAATGAATTAAAATGATTTAATATCTAAATCAGTAAAATCTAAATCAGTTTAACTGACTAGACTCTCAATTATATGTACTTATTATTAACTAAATATTGATTTGATGCATAGACAACAACAGCCTTTGATGTAGTCCTTATTATTTAGTTAATTTTTCGATGGGGTTAAATTTAAAGATTTTTTAAATAATATTTGATGAAATATAAAAAAGAAAAATAGATATTTTTAGATGAATAATAAGTAGGGCACATCGGTCTAAAGAAAAATAAATTCATAAATTCATAAAGAAAAATAGATATGCATTCTCACAATAAAACAATAACAAATCCTGCACATAAATTTTCAAACCCAAAAATTATGTTAATCAATTATGTTGGCTATATATTTTTACACTATTATCTCTATATATTTTTACAATGAAAGTAGGGCACATCGGTCTACATTCACTTTAATATAGCTTAAAAATTCATTGCAAAATAAATTTCTTTTATTATTAAATTGCAAACATTCTTTAAGATTCATTACAAAATAATTAAAATAATTCAAAATCAAAAGTAAAAAGAGATTTAAAGCAATACCTATAATATACAAGAAGTTCAAGTATCCAAAGAACATATCACCATAATAAAACCGAGAACCCAGGGATTTAAAGCAAGATCAGATTTATAAAATTAATCAATGATTAAGAAATGAAAACAAGCATGCATATAAAACCAATACTTACATCCAGAACTTGGCGAAAATTGTTCAACCATACCAGTAATTTCTATATAAGCTAAGTTATCAGATTCATTATTTTTCATCATTAAGGAATTGGCGGAGATTATATACAACAATGGTTTCATGAAGTAATTTAATTTTTGAGCTTAAGAATTCTCTAGAATGGAGGTGAGAGAGAGTAAGAGTGAGATATGTCATTTAGTTGGCGGAAATTAAAGAGGTATTTATGGGTTAGAATGGGATGTGGGGTTTATATAAAGGGTAACATCTAAAGATTAAAATCAACGGTGGGGATTAAGGTGCATTTAATTGACGATCAAGATTACACCACAACTCAATAAATGAGGAGTGGGGAAGGTGATTATGAAGGATTCACTCACGCCACATTTGCATTTAAAGTGACGGTGGAGTTAAGAAAACTACAAAATATTTACTTTATGTTGAATGGTGTTTTTTTTTTTTTTGAAAATTAAAATGGATGGTGCTTTATTGGAATATTATTTCAATACCATTTGCCTTTTTTGTACTATTCAAAATAATGATTTTGTACTACTAAAATACTTAAAACATTTGCCTTTTTTGCAATCTAATTCATTAATTCAATTCCTAATATCTTTAAGTATGTAAAATATAAAATTATAAAAATTTGATATTAATAATTTTTACGTTGAGACGAATTAAACAATATCTCATTTAAATATGTTTTAACTTATAAATTACTTATTATTAAATCACAAATTAAGGAAGACAAATGAGTAGTAATCATCACATTTAGACGAATTAAAAAATATCTTACTTAACTACGTTTTAACTTACTTAGTACGAATAAAAATTGACAAGTGAAATGTAAATGTGCATTTTTTTTTGAGTTAATAAAAAATGGCATTAATATAAGTTAAATACATACTTCATCTCCGTTTTATAGTACATGCTACATTTCATTTTTTTACACAATCTAATGCACAATTTTAATCATAAAATATCTTAATCATAAATATTTAATATTATGAAAGTATGCGATTAGACGATTTAAACAAGATCCCACTTGACTATATTTTTTACTTACACATTACTCTCAATATGTAAAAAAACTTGAACGATGTATAGTGCCACAAATCGAAATGTAGCGAGTATTTAGAACGGAGAATGTATATATATTAAATAGCTGGAAAAATGACGTTGGAATTGTAAAGTATACTGTATACTTAGCTAATCTATCAATTGTGAATTGTCTTTTCAAATTTAACTTAAAAAAACTTATCCTTACAAATCAGATTTTTTTTTTTTGTAAATACGCCTCTTAAAAGCACAGTCAAATTTTAAATATATATTGTTACAATTCTAAATACAGATTTAGGTTGGACTTTTGAGAGTCGAGCCGTCTTTACAAAAAACTATCTCTCAATAGAACATTTGAACTATTTTTGACTTCACATATTGATTACTTATTATAATCACTTGATTAAATACCCCAACTATCACATTTACATTTACACAAATTCTTACTTGAGACCGTATTTTGTAAAGACGACTTTTAAAAGTCCAATTCAGTTCTAAATATATATTGTTTCAACTATACATATAGATTTGGGCTAATTTTTAAGAGTCGTCTATACAAAAGACGGTCTCTCAAAAGAGCACAGGTTACATTTATTATAATAAGTACAATAATATAAAAACGAAAAAGTTGATGGGACATTTCCGTGTAAAAATACACCTAATAGACTTTTTCATGCTCCATAATCTTGGAAGGAGCAACCTAAAGCTACATATCTATATTACTAATAAATATCTTTTTTAATAATCTTGGAAAGTGGACACTTTATTGATAATGTTGGGGTATTAATAAAGTAGACACTTTATTCAATTAAATTTTTTTTTTATATGATAATTATCTATTTCTTATTAATGAAATTAGTTTTTATGTTGTTTAATTTTTAAATATTTACTATTATTACTTAATTAATGGAGTATTATGTAGGAACATCAATGGATAAAGAAAATTATCTTGCTAAAACTGCAAGATTAAAGAGGAAATTAATACTCGACGAAAAGAAAAAGCAAAAAACAATCAATAAAAATTCTCCAGGTAATTTATGAATTTAAATTATAATTAATTCATCAGTCAAATGTAAAATTATGTTTTATATGTATGAATTTTCTAACAATATATATTGAATAAACTTTGCAGTAAAGAAGGGACGTCTATCTATACTGACACAATCGAAACAATTTATCTCCATAGGTAAATTTAGTAACTTGCCTATGGTATTTATTTCTATATGGTTAATTTTATTTTATCTTTGTAGGGTCAATGTTTGAGTATTATATTCACCATATGTTCATGTATTATTTATTTATTTACTTATTTATTTATTTATTTGTAGGCGAAAATCAAGAGTGTGAAAGATCACTTATACCCATAAGACAACCATTCACAGATATTACAAATGGTAATTTTTTAATATTACAAATATATATATTAATATATATATATATATATATATATATAATATATATATATATATATATATATATATATATATATATATATATTATGTATGCATGTATGTATTATCAATGTTATGGTTATTAATTATGTTGAAATTTTGACAGTTTCAAGAGTCAAAAACTTATAATACTCAAAAATCTTCTACATCAACAATTTGCTCTGATACGTCACCAAGTTCTAGCCAAACACATTGGAGTAACATAACAAATGGTGAGTAAGTTATTATATCTTTCTTTGTATTGTACACATAATAAATGATTATGCATACTTATACTATATTTTATTCAATAATTTAGAGTGTTTAAAAGAAACATTTGCTCTTCAAAATGTGTGTTCAACATCCAATGCTACACCAATAAGACTTGCACAACCTGGAAAATACACAATTCAGAGAAACAACATAATTTACAACTCATTTGATGACACTGAAGTGACTGTCTCACAATCAACTGACAACTGTGAATCAGGTATTACATCAATTGATAATTTCATTTACTAAATCCAATCTATGAATTGTTTAATTTGTTGATAAAATATGATCTTATGCCTGTTTTTATCATAATAGATAACTAATTTATGTAACAGGATATTGGAACATTGATGAAGTTATTTATTAATATTATTTATTATTTGATCCTTTTTAACGGATAACTATTTTATTTTATATAATAGGATATTGGGACAGTGGTGATCCAGATTTTGTTTGTGTGTCGTGTGGTGCTAAAATGTGGGGTATGGAAAGAACTCGTGCTGATCGATCAACAGATGTTGTAAAATTCTCGATGTGTTGTATGAAAGGAAAAATTCAACTACCTCCTCTAAAAGAGCCGCCTTCTTATCTAAAGCAACTTCTGAGTCGAAATAGTGAAAGTAGCTTACATTTTGTGGAAAATGTACGTGCTTACAACATGATGTTTGCATTCACGTCGATGGGCGGAAAAATTGATAAAAGTGTGAACCAAGGTCGAGGACCATACTGCTTTAAATTAGGAGGACAAAACTATCATCGCATTGGAAGTCTATTGCCAGATGATGGTAATTCTGCAAAATTTCAACAACTATATATAGTTGACACACAAAACGAGGTTACAAATCGAAAGCTTGCTCTAAGGTAAATAAGTTAAAAGAATTTTTGTGTAATTCTTAACAAAATTTTATACAAAATGCAATTTATCATCGTTACATACATGTGTACTTAAAAGCTATTTTTTCAGCTCCCGTGGAAATGCAGATTATGATGATGAAATCATTGAGAATTTGAAGAAGATGCTAGATGAAAACAACCCTTATGTGAAGATATACAGAATGGCTAGGGATAGGATTCAAGATACAGAAGACACACATGTCCACCTTAAGCTGATAGGTAATAGAAATTCAGACGGACGACAATATAACCTTCCTACTGCTTCTGAAATTGCAGTTTTGATTGTTGGTGATATTGGGAGTTCAGCTGAAAAACGCGACATTGTTGTTCAATTTAAAGGAGGTCATTTACAACAAATAAGTGAGCTACATCCAGCATATTTACCCTTCAATATCCATTTCTTTTTCCTTATGGGGAGGATGGATATAGGCTTGGTATCCCTCACCGAGAAAAGGATGGTGAAAGTTCTAACATCGGTAAACGAAGGAATCAATTAACTATGCGTGAGTGGTTTGCGTATAGATTAATGGATCGTGATGGTGAAGCTGATACAATTCTTCGTGCCGGAAAATTACTTCAACAATTTATTGTTGATGGTTGGACAATGATTGAGTCAGAAAGATTATTCTTCATCCGGAGGAATCAGAAAAAATTACGTGCTGAGAATTACGACAACTTGATTGAGTGCGCTAGATCAGGCAACAATGAATCCACAGTGTCTGGGCGTCGTGTCATCTTGCCTTCTACATTTCAAGGAGGAGATAGATTCATGAGTGAACTATATCACGATGCAATGGGTATTTGTAAGACGTACGGATATCCTGATCTGTTCATTACATTTACATGTAACACAAAATGGCCTGAACTTACAAGGTTCGCTGACAGCAAGGGGTTACGTGTCGAAGATAGACCAGACATAATTTGCCGAGTTTTTAAGATGAAGTTGGATGAATTGTTAGACGATCTCACAAAGAGACATATATTTGGCAAGACAAATGCAGGTTAGTTATTTTTATTTAATCAATATTTTATTTACTAAATAAAACTTAAATTTATATTAGTTTTTTTTGTTTAAATATATTATTATTCAAGGACATATTTGGCAAGAAATTACCACTTTTTAAATACATGCTTCAAAGTTTAATATGTACTTTTCATTTCTGCAGTTGTATATAGTATTGAATTTCAAAAGCGGGGTTTGCCACATGCACATATTGTCTTATTCTTGCATAGAGATCACAAGATTCCAAATCTAGACGATATTGATGATTTGATTTCTGCTGAGATACCCGACAAGAAAAAACACCCCCATCTCTATCAGGTTGTGAAAGACAAGATGATTCATGGACCATGCGGTAATGCCAACAAAAACTCCCCATGTATGCAAGCAGGACAATGTTCAAAACATTATCCTAAACGCTACAATGAATCAACTACTCTTGATGATGACGGGTATCCTGTGTATCGAAGGCGGAACAACGGTGCTTCAGTTAAAAAGAATGGTGTAGTCATTGATAATCGTTTGTTGTACCTTATAACAGTAAACTACTTTTGAAGTATCAAGCACATATCAATGTTGAGTGGTGTAACCAATCAAGAGCCAGTAAAATATCTTTTCAAATACATTAACAAGGGAAATGATAGAGTGACTGCAGGCTTTATACGTAATCGAAATGATAGTGTTGATACTTTAAATGTTGATGAGATCCAACAATATTATGATTGTCGTTATGTTTCAGCTTCAGAGGCATCATGGAGAATTTACGGTAACGAAATCCATTTTAGATACCCTTCCGTTGAAAGGCTAAGTTTCCACTTGCCTAATGAACAAACAGTTATCTTCACCGAGGAAGAATCTATTGATGATGTTATCAGTAAGACTTCAGTTGATCGCTCAATGTTCCTAGAATGGATGAAATGCAATGCAAAGTATCCTGATGCTAGAAGATTGAGGTATTTTGAATTTCCAGGGACATATGTATGGAAAAAAAAGGAACGTGAATGGCTTCCTCGCCAACGAGGGTTCTCAATCGGTCGCCTCTACCACGCATACCCAGGGAGCGGAGAGAGATACTATCTAAGAATGCTACTCAACTATGTAAAAGGTCCAACATGTTACGAAGATATATACGGACAGTGAATGGGATCTTATATCCTACGTTTAAAGATGCATGTTATGCAATGGGGTTACTAGACGACGATAAAGAATATGTTGATGGAATTTTGGAGGCAAGCTTTTGGGCTTCAGGACATTATCTACGCAAATTATTTGCAGTCTTACTCACTTCAAACAGTATTTCAAGACCAGAGTATGTTTGGAATCAAACCTGGCACGTCATTTCAGAAGATGTTCTCCATAAGCAGCGAAGAATTCTCGGAATACATGGTAATAAAATTTACATTTAGATAAATATTACAAATTTTTAAATTAAAATCATAAACAATTTGTAATTTATAATAATTTATTGTATGTTCAGATTTGCAGCTAAATGAAACCCAACTGAAAAACTATGCTTTAATGGAGATAGAGAAAATCTTACAAGATAATGGCACAACACTTCGCAATTTCTCAAATGAGCTATGTCCAGATGAGTTGTTGGTGAGAGATGGTGGTAATAAGCTCATTGTGGAGGAATTGAGGTATGACAAAGAAGCAATGCGTGTTGAACATGAAAAACTATATTCATGTTTAACGTCTGAGCAGAAAAGCATATATGATGATATTATGAGTGCAATTTCCCTTGACAAAGGAGGTGTATTTTTCCTATACGGTCATGGCGGGACTGGAAAAACTTTCATGTGGCGAACATTGTGCGCTGCTATTCGTTCAAGGGAGATATTGTACTACCCGTTGCTTCAAGTGGTATCGCATCGCTTCTACTTCCCATGGAAGAACTGCTCATTCTAGATTTGGTATACCTTTGACTGTCACTCAAGATTCCATGTGTTCAAGTATCAAACCTGGAAGTGACTTAACTGGACTCTTACAGAAAACCAAACTGATAATTTGGGATGAAGCACCTATGGTGAGCAAGTATTGTTTTGAAGCTTTAGACAAGAGTATGCGGGATGCACTGCGTGGTGCTGATGGACTCCCCGTAGATATCCCTTTTGGAGGCAAAGTAGTTGTATTTGGTGGTGATTTTCGTCAGATACTCCCTGTCATTCCGAAAGGAACTCGACAAGATATTGTATTTGCAGCTATTAATTCCTCATATTTATGGAACTCATGTAAAGTGTTGCGATTAACCAAAAACATGAGGCTCCGTAATGATTTAAGTGATGCTGATGAAATAAGAGAATTTGCTGATTGGATACTTAAAATTGGTGATGGGAAACTTGGAGGACCGAATGATGGTGAAGTTATGATTGACATCCCAGAAGATATTTTGCTGGAAAATGTAGAAGATCCTATTGCGTCAATTGTTCATAGCACATATCCTAATCTAATCGGCGAAGTGAGCGATGGAAGCTTTTTCTATGACAGGGCTGTTCTAGCCCTACAAATGAAATTGTTGGCAGAGTTAATGATTATGCAATGTCACTAATACACGGTGAGGAAAAAGTGTACTTGAGCTCAGATTCTATAAGCAAAGCAGATGGTTTCGTCAACAATCAAAACAATGCATTCTCAGTTGAGTTTCTAAACACAATAAAATGTTCTGGTTTACCGAATCATGAAATCAGATTGAAAAAGGGTGTGCCAATTATGTTGCTTAGGAATATTGATCAGTCAGCTGTTTTGTGCAATGGCACAAGGCTGATTGTAAGTCGTCTGGGAGAACATATTATAGAGGCTAAGATTCTTACAGGATGTAAAAGAGGGAGATAGTGTCCTTATTCCACGTATCACTCTTACTCCAACTGATAATGCTAATCTACCTGTTAAGATACAAAGGAGGCAGTTTCCTATAAGCATATGTTTTGCTATGACTATTAACAAAAAGTCAAGGACAATCTTTGTCAAATGTTGGGTTATTTCTGCCAAAACTGTTTTCAGCCATGGTCAACTATATGTGGCTGTATCACGTGTTACAAGCAGAAGAGGACTAAAGATTTTAATATGTGATAATAAAAATCACATGTACTACTACTTATAACGTTGTGTTCAAGGAAGTTTTCTCAAACATATGAGGTATTGACCTATATATTTTTATAATTTTTTATTCAACTCATGCAAAAGAAATGTTTTCTAATTTATATCATTGTTTGTAGGTTATTGCTGTATCGTCGGCAACCTGATGTCCCCGATAAAGCAAATGGCGTTTATGAAATGTTTTTTTTTGTGTGTTAAGCTACTTTTTTTTTTTTCAGGTTCGGTAGAAAACTATTAAATAATTAAATTTGATGACTCCAATTGACTTTTATTTTTTGCTCATCTTTATACAAATTCAAATAATTAATATTAATACTTTATAATTTTATATAAAAATGTTAACATTTCATATGAATAGGATATTTTTGGTGGGAAAAAAAATATTTATGAATCCGTGCATTGCACGGGTAAATACCTAGTTT
>JPXE02000033.1:55802-178319 GCA_000753965.2 Amaranthus hypochondriacus | reverse complement strand
GTGTCTTAGAAGTCTGTAACGCTTTCTTGTTTTTGTCCTTAATCTTTTTCTCCACATCGTCGCACCAATCCCTAAACTATATTTATAATATAACAACCCCCCACTAAAGTTAGTTTCTCAAAAGATGTGACTTGGCTAAGGAAAAATCGTAGCACCTAACACCAGTTAAACTAAGTCGTGAACTTGATGCTAACTAGAGTGAGGCAACAACCCACATGCCGATGGGAATGACTCGTGTCTTAAATTCCAAATGTTTTTTTATCAAAGAATGAACTATGTCTTGAATTCTAAGATTTGAATTTAAACTCCCACAGCACATGCATTTAATTCTATAAATGCGTGATGCCCTACTGAAACATACACATTTTCCGAATAAGTTTGACCAAAAATGCACATTAATTACCTTGGTTTCACGAGTTACCTACAGAAATACAAAGTCCTATATGTCTTTCCTAGGAGGTGGTCAACCCCCACACTCATATAAGTGACTTAGCTATTAAGAACTCCACATTAGTTCAACCTCCATATTAATAATGCTACCATAGGGATGAGAAATCGCAATGTTCTTGTAGCAGGGTTGGCACTCTCAATACATATTTAATATAAATAATTATAGTTTCGGTAATGAAACGAGGAAGTGCAAAAGACACTTAAAATACCAAGAGATAGATGTAATCGGGGACGATTGTCAATATGATAAAAGTGATAATGATCCTTCCGCTGATGAGACCTCAAATCCTGCAATACAACGTTAATCTTTCCCGGGGGGTGGTTTCCCGGAAAACCCCTCTGACGCTCAAGTCAGATCGGGAAACCGAAAGTAATGAATATATGATAATTAATGAAAGAAAGATGAACGGATTATAGAATGAGTTCAGATCAATTGAAGGATACTTGGTTAAAGTATCGATTGTAAGTAGTAATAGGAATATAAAGGCTTAGTCTTCAAATGATGTAAGTAACATCTATTTATAATACTCAGGAGGGAGTTATTTATTGGATATTGGAGGGTTATATTTGATGATAATGGGAGGTTATAGTCGGTTAGTGGATAGTTATTTTGGGAAGTTACTAGACTAAAGTGGGCGGTTTATGGTTTGACTAAATAAATTATGAGTTTATTATTGACCTCGTAACATTAGCCCCACGCATGAAGAGTGATAAAGGAGGAAATTTTATGTAGCGAGGGCATCAGTCTTTATGCGGAAATAAACATACCTGTGATGCGAACCAATTGAATGTACGGGAGACACCATACATTAGATCCAAATGAAATAAACTTTGAATTCTTGCCTCGATGAGTCCATGCTTGGTTGAAGCCCCATGAATAATAAATACTTGGCCTTTGGGCTGATTTTTATGATTTGGCCTTGGAGCTTAATATGATGGTTCGACATTTGAGCCTGATATGATAATATAGCCAACAGTCAATCACTTGGGACGACTTTGATAGGGAGTCATACTGGATAATTACTTCAAAAGCATTAATGAATATTTGGATCAAATAAACATAAGTTCGCATTTAAGGAATATTTAGATCGGACATAAGTCTGCAATTGCCCATTTGTTAGTCAGCCGGGACTTAGATAAGGAATCATACTATGTGAGTCCTTTTAACATTGATGAATACTGAATAAGTGATCGAGTTATCAAGCTAGGTGATACTCGCTATGAATACTTTGACAAATACGCCCAAAATTACTCGTTTTAGGGCTAAATAAGAGTCCGAGTCTCTAAGGCGTTTGTGGTTAACGACACGCACTTCTCTATTCCAACTCACAAGCTGGAAATTTCACTAAGTTCATGAGTATTCTCAATATTAACCAAGTCATCAGCAATCTCATTTCTTATCTGCAGCCAAGAATTTAACAGTCAAAAATTAACCATTATTGACAAACTAAATTGTTGGGTAGAATTACCTCCAAGCGATCACCCTTTTGAAAATAATAACCAGACACATATAACCAGAGAATAGCATATTTCAGATCTTCCTGGTTGACCTATCATCTTACTGCTCATCTCACAAGCCTACAAAGAAAAGCAAATAGCATATTTCTTTAATAATGTTCTCAAAGCTACATATCACAGTGAATTAAACCAACATCTTTCATCAATTCCAACACACGCAAAATTTAATACAAAAAATATTTACAAATCCAAAAATAAAACATTTCAATATAGATGTCGAATCACCAATAATGTCTACCTGCTTTGAGAACAACTGCAAAATATTGAATCACCAATAAGCTGAATATCATAGGAAGAAATGAAGAAATAAATCCAAAGTCAGTGGAGAAAAATGGTATAGGAGCAATACTACTGTTTTAATGACCTTGGTGTATTTTATGTTAAACGGATACAATAATTTATGACATTAATTAGTTCTAAAATATTGCTAAGCTTTGAACCAAGAATCACCAATTAAGGAGAAGAACTCCAAATTATCACAATAAATCAATGAAGCAAATCAACCATATAAATTGAAACAATAATTGAAGCTCCCAAATTGAACCTTAACATATAATTAAAGATCAGCAAATTATCAAACAAATCAACAAAATTCAACCCTAACATCAAAACAATTAGTTTCCACTCCCAAATAATTCCTATAATCAAGATAAATCTCTGACAAACTATAATTTCCAGTTTCTTTAGAGCATGTACAATGCTCAATCCTTTTAAAAAAAATTTCTTTTATCTCTATTTGACACATCATCATCTCTTTTATCCACATCATATTTTACTATTTTCATCCTCTTTCTCTTTAAATTTTTTCAAACATTTAAGTATCCTCTTATATCCTCTTATCTTTTCTCTTTTATATATACCCCACCATTCAAATTTTTAATACTTTCATATTTTTAATTTATTGTATTAATTTTACAATATTGATTTAATGATGTTAATTAATATATGGGTTGTCAATTATAAAATATCGATATAATTAATTGATTACAAAAAAAAATTATGAAAATTTGACATAAACATTAAAATTTTAAAACGAAAGGAATGCCATGAAATTGAATTACGTAGAGATTTTAATATATGGCTTAGTCAGAGTATGAGCTTCCGAACTTTTGCCACAAGTGGTCGATCAAATCATTCTTCAAAGAAAAATGTGATTGTCTATCACGAATCTCTTCTGTTGTAGCTAATAGTGTCGCAAAGTTGTGTTCGTCATATCGCCCTAGCGTGACAGAAAATGTTATAGCATTACCGCTTGAATATCCCGGTACATTTTCTGGTTGTTCTTGGGAGAACTCTTGGGGATCTTTATAATTTGTGTAAGTGTCGCGCTCGTCTTCTACAATCATATTACGAATAATGATGCATGCCATCATGATCTTCCATAACATTACCGTACTCCATGCCAAATCTAGTTTTCGAATAATTGCAAATCGAGCTTGTAGTACACCAAAGGCACGTTCAACATCCTTTCGTGCACTTTCTTGGTTTTGAGTGAACAACCTTTGTTTATGGGTTTGAGGAGCAGTTATGCCATCAATAAAGGTTGCCCATTTGGGATAAATACCATAAGTTAGATAATACCCTTTATTGTAGGTATTTCCGTTTAAATTGAATTGTACTTGTGGAGCTTGACCATTAAGAATAGTATCAAAAACAGGAGAGCGTTGGAGTACATTGATGTCGTTGCAAAAACCAGGTGTACCAAAAAAAGCATGCCAAATCCATAAATCCCTTGAAGCAACAGCTTCCAAAATTACAGTTGTCGTTCTAGATCTTCCTTGATAGATTCCCTTCCAACCAGCGGGACAATTCTTTCATTCCAAATGCATGCAATCGATGCTTCCAATCATACCAGGAAAGCCTCTATCTTTCCCTTCTCTTAGGAGACGGCGGAGATCGCCAAGTGTCGGCTTGCGAAGATAAGTGGATGAAAACTGTGCTATCACACCATCAACAAAATGAGCAAGACATTCCTTGGATGTAGTAGCACCAAGTTTCAAATAATCGTCGATTTGATAAGCTGCACATCCATATGCTAACATTCTTATTGCTGCTGTGCACTTTTGAAGAGCTGTAGCACCTTGTCGCTTACATGCATCTGGATGTTGCTGGAAGAAAAGATCATGGACACTTAAGGTATCCATAATGCGAATGAATACGTGTTTCCTCATGCGAAACCTACGCCGAAATTGGTGCTCATCGTATAATGGTTGGTTACAAAAGTAATCAGCAACTAAACGTTCATTTGCCGATTTCTGATCTCTAAGAACGTAAGTTCTCTTTTTTCGCTGACGTAGACCATGACTTCAATCTCTTTCTGCAGTGGATTTAACAAAGTATCTTATTGCATCCTCCACTGTTTGCAATTCACGATTTTCTTCGATGAAATCCATCTACAAATACTCGTTGAGTTCATCCTCACTTGAACTTGAAGAGCTGGAATCATAGTTCAATTCCATTATGAATGATATAATTTTATGATGAAGTAAAATAGTTTTATGATGATGATGAGTGTACAATTTATAGGCAATGTACTTCAAGAATGCAATCATATAATGTTTGAAGATAAGATTTTAAAATTCACACTTTTCAAAATGTGAAGATAAGGTAAGGTAGAAGATAAGATTATGAAATGCACACTTTTCGAAATCTAGGGATAAGGTAAGGTAGAAGATAAGATTTTAAAATGCACACTTTTCGAAATCTAGGGATAAGGTAAGGTAGAAGATGAGATTTTTAAATGCACACTTTTCAAAATCTAGGGATAAGGTAAGGTAGAAGATAAGATTCTTGAAGTGACATAATTAAAAGAAATAGTACACTAACTACTTAACATAATTAAAAAAAATATTACACTGACTACTTAACATAATTAAAGGAAAGATTACATTGATTCATTAGTCGTTTTAAGCTCAAAGATACTTATTGTTGAACTCCTCTTTCAACTTTCGATACATCTCCGCTTCAACATCATCAAGCATAGGTTTAGCCATTAACACACTTAACATCCTCATTTGTGTTGCGTCCTCCTTCTGCTTTCTTCTTTCTTCGCCTCGTTCCTTTATCACGTTAAACATGCGCTCTCCTAGATTTAGCCTACGGGTTGAGGCTTCTAGAAAATAAGAATTGAAAGATTCAACGTTTACAGATGACATTGAAGAGGTAGCAGCTTCTTTACCCTTGTGCTTTGTCTTTTTTATCCCATCAGGTCTAGTTGGATAGCACCCATCGCTTCCTCATATGGTGTATCAGGGCATGCATTTTTGTTACTTTCTTCACTTTCGGAAGGAAGTTGAAATATTGCAAGGTTCTATTTAGGAAATGTTCTCATAATTTCAAAACAATGCATCAATTGGAATGGCTTATTTTTATTTGCTTTTTTGAAAGCTGCATACGCACGATTTTCAAAATTCAAAGTAGAGTCTCCACTCATTTTGTGGCGTAGCTCATACCCATAAACATCCACCCATCTCAAAACCGTAGAGTTGATGTGATCCCAACGTTATTGCATGGACTTTTGGGACCTTTCACGTATCTCATTGGGGTTCTCTTGTCGTGTTTCCACATAATATTTAACTATATCATTCCATAAGCCAACCTTTTTAGTGTTAGTGTTACGTTCTATATCTCCTCCTGCATTAATGTATCTCGAAATAATTGTTTTATCTTCAAGTATGCTCTAGCTCGCTCGATCACCAAACGATCGGGTTGTAGTTGTCTTTTTAGCCGTGGTAAAGACTTGTTGAGGGACCAATTAAACATCTTCCTCATGTATTTCTTCAAGATGTCTTGTTTCCCTCATTCGCGAAGTCGGAGTACCATTATAAGAATCGTCGCCCCTCGGAGATTGGTCCATTTGTTGAGTTAAATGATCAGAAACGGGGAACGATAAAGGATATTGATTAAAAGATTGTTGGTGTTGGCCCAATTGAGTTTTGATGATGACTTAACGTTTTATAAACAAACAAATTTTAGAGATTGTTTTGTAGGTCAAATATCCGATTTGTCAAAATCGTCGATGGCACCTAAGAGACTGTTTAAAGAATATTGTACTTGTCAAAGTCTAAGTCAAAGTAGTCAATCTTGAAGTCCAAATGGAAAGTCACGAGAAGGATCGATTACTACTGTTCCAAGATTGATAAACTGAAAAGAAAGCTGACGGAGACAGTGCAGTGTTCCCAGTGAAGTAGGTCTGAGAAATCAGTCAACTAAAAGAACGTAGGAAAAATTAGTTTTTCTTTATTTAGTTGATTGTACGGTTAATACTAAATAATTTCATAAGATATTAATTGGAAAATTTAATTAAAATTAATCTTAAGGGTTAAAAATAAATCTCCTAGTTTATCTCCACAAAAATAGGGAATTAGTTAAATAAGTCTTCAAGTTACTATTATTAGCTTATTGATTACTAATTGTAACCGTGAGACTTGGAGTAACCTCCAAGGCTATTATCCACATTCCCACATCTTATGATAATGGGATAATGGCTAAAATACACGGTTCTATCTCATATAAAAGAGAAAATATAACCGGCTAATAAAAGTGTGTATTGTGCCCAAAATCGAAAAATCTAGAGTGATCACCCAAGAGAGAAAAATATTCATTCTTACAATTTGCCAATTAATTCATAACATTTTTCTTATGCAATAATTTAGTCTTTATCCAATTTAGAGAAATTATCTGTATGGGATTTTTGAGTGTTTGTAAATTAGACTTGGGGAAGTCTAAGGGGAAACGTGAGTATTTAGAGAAGAGAAAGAGAACGAGAAATTGTAGAGAAGAGGCCTAGAAGAGAAGAAGAAGAAGAGAATTGTTTTATGTAATTGTATTGATTGCCTAAAACATAAAGAGAAGCTTAAAATCCCGAGTGGTCGTGGTTTTCTTTCTATTAGGCCTAGAAAGTTTCCACGTAAATTCCTTGTCTCCATTTTACTTTCTTGCCTTTTTGTTTAAGTATTTTTATTTAGTTTAAATTCCGCATAATAGGGCAAAAATACTCGAAAAATACAATACAACAATTCACCCCCCCCCCTTGTTGAATTCATAATCTCTAAGTGTTTCTACAGTTCGAACGAAGCAAAAAGTGGGATATTTTGATTTAAAGGGGTATCATTTTGATTAACTGGTCTCGGTTGATTTCCAAACCACTGTAAAGCAGCTTTTAATTCAGGATTGTTAAGGATATTTGGATCGAAAGGGCCAACATTTGAGTTATTATGAGTTTGGATAACTTGGAAAATTAAAATTTCCATGATTTGGGTTATTTGGATTCATAATTAATATGATACTAATTATATATAGTGAGAGAAAATATCAAATTTTGATGTGAATGTACAATATGCAAATTTGGGTTCATTTTATAGAGAAAAAAAAATCTGAATTATTGATAGTTTTTTTTTTTTTTGATTTGCCAATTTTTAAATATTATCAATTTAACAGTTTTCTAGGTAAATGATTCACCAAAATTACAAGCCATTAAGAATATGTCATTTGTCAAATTGCAATTGGGTAAAAAAAATTAATAAAGAACCAACTTCTCACAGTACTTTTGCCTTGAGAAATACAAAACATCATCCTCTTTAGAAGGAGGGCATTATCCTCTTTTCAAGAGGATTGGGTTGCATTGGTTTTAGGAATTAAAAGGACATTAGAGGATATTGTAGGACACCCATTGTACATGCTCTTAGAAGGAGAACACAATCCTTCATCTTGACTTGGACCCACATTCTGCTACACAAAACCCAAGAAAGAATTTCAATCAATCAAAAAATTTAAACTTTTAATTTCCAATACAAGTTGAAAGAATCTAAATGGCTTACAAAAGTGGGTCTTTCACCGCCATGAACATTAGTAGAGCGAAAGGAAGAACAAGGAAGAAATAGAAACTTCTTGGCTGCCATTTTAGCTTAGATGAACTCATTTTTTTGTATATCTTCATAATCAAATTGTAATAGTGAAATGTGGGTGATTTATATATCGATTTAGTGGGTTAAAAAGTGGGTTTTCTTCTTATAATTTAGGGATTTGAAAGTGTAAAAAATGATAGGGAGATGCATTCGAATTTAGATTTTGGGAAATTGGGATTGTAAAGAAGAAAGATGGTCAAATTTTATTATTTTTGAGATTTTTGATCAGAAAAAAAGGTGATTAAAGGGAAATAAGATACGAAGTGATTAAAGGGAGAAAAAAAAAGTAGTTGAAAACATTACAGCTTTGTGAAGAACCAAAATTCTACAAAATTGATACAATACAAACTTAACCTAGAAACAAGCACAGCAAAAGCACCACAAAAATTACATTTTAATCAATTCTAAAAAAATAGTGTTCAACTCAATTTGAAAATAGCAACCCAATTAAATCAACTCATATTAATCAACCCAAAACTCAAATTAGACCTAAAAGGGTCATATGATACTAATTATATCTAGTGATAGAAAATAACAAATTTTGATGTGAATGTGAAATATGCAAATTTGGGTTCATTTTATAGAGAAAAAAAAATCTGAATTATTGATAGTTTTATTTTAAATATTCACCAAAATTACAAGCTATTAAGAATATGCAATTTGTCAAATTGCAATTGGGTAAAAAAAAAAGAAAAAAAAATTAATAAAGAACCAATTTCTCAAGTTACTTTTGCCTTGGCAAATACAAAACATCATCCTCTTTAGAAAGAGGATGGGGCATTATCCTCTTTTCAAGAGGATTGGGTTGCATTGGTTATGGAAACTAAAAGGACATTAGAGGATATTGTAGAACACTCATTGTACGTGCTCTTAGAAGGAGAACACAATCCTTCATCTTGACTTGGACCCACATTCTTCTACACAAAACCCAAGAAAGAATTTCAATCAATCAAAAAATTTAAATTTTTAATTTCCAATACAAGTTGAAAGAATCTAAATGGCTTACAAAAGTGGGTCTTTCACCGCCATGAACATCAGTAGAGCGAAAGGAAGAACAAGGAAGAAATAGAAACTTCTTGGCTGCCATTTTTAGCTTAGATGAACTCATTTTTTTGTTTATCTTTATAATCAAATTGTAATAGTGAAATGTGGAAGTTTATTGAGTTTAGAATGTGGTTGATTTATATATCGATTTAGTGGGTGAAAAAGTGGGTTTTCTTATTATAATTTAGGGATTTCAAAGTGTAAAAAATGATAGGGAGATGCATTTGAATTTAGATTCTGGGAAATTGGGATTGTAAAGAAGAAAGATGGTCAAATTTTATTATTTTTGAGATTTTTGAAAAGAAAAAAAAGGTGATTAAAGGGAAATAAGATAGGAAGTGATTAAAGGGAGAAAAAAAAGTAATTGAAAACATTAGAGCTTTGTGAACAACTAAAATTCTACAAAATTGATACAATACAAACTTAACCTAGAAACAAGCACAGCAAAAGCACCCCAAAAATTACATTTTAATCAATTCTAAAAAAATAGTGTTCAACTCAATTCAAAAATAGCAACCCAATTAAATCAACTCATATTAATCGACCCAAAAATCAAATTAGACCTAAAAGGGTTTGTGGAGAAACCCTAGAAATTTGAAGAAGATGTTTGATCTGCGCAAAAAAAAAAAAAAAAGAAAAATAAGAATTTTTTGAGTGACAAAATGAAGATACTAACAACACGACCATCATGAATATTCATACGAGGCCCATAAGTATGTAAGATACGAGCTACACGAATTTCTGTTCCAATAGACAAAATGCCAAGAATCATATATGGGAGACGTCACTCTAAAGTATTGTGTCCTCTAGTCATGAAACACACAATACTTTTGAGTGACATCTCCCATGATTCATGGCATTTTGAGTATACAAACATCCATATTTAAGAATTTCAAAAACCGAATGATGTCTCTGTGGGATTCAACATAAAAAATATTGTATACAAACATGTATACATCAGCGAGTAGCAGAATCAATGTGCAACTGAAATAGAAGACTTAATTTAGAGTAAAATTGGTGGAATGTCGTCATTTTAGCGTGACATTTAATATGATAAATTTTTTGGATAGATAGATTTTGAAAAATTAAATAATTGTATTCCTGATCATACTTCATACTACTGCAAAATATCTATTTCAAGTGTTAAATTATCGCAATTTGCGACTGAGAAAGTGAAGAAAAACAGCATTCACGAATCATTCTATGTTCTCCTTCTGGTAAAGGTTCATGTCCTTGAAATAGTTTAATTTAAGCTTCTAAAACTATGCTAGAAAAATCTTATTTCCATTGAAGTTCTGGATCAAACTGATATGTATATACATTCCAAAAGCAGAAGCGAGAAATTATGTGTCACAAAAATAGGGTATATCATCTAGCCCGAACTGATCTCTGCATTGTCTACATTAAGATGTTTGTCCGATAAGCTCCGTCGTTCAGCAGTGCCGTTCCTGGCAATACATGGGCCTTAGGCAAAATGTAAGAAGAAGGCCCTCTGATGAAGGGTCGATTTTGTTGGGTCATTCCCTCCTACTTGGAGGAAGAGCCTAATTAGTTTAATTATGGGCTAATAATAATATTAATAATAATAATTATAAAAAGAAACAAGAGGCAAACTATAAATAGAAAAAGGGCAGCAGTTTTATAATTGTGAATTGCATTGAAAACATAATTCACGCACAAAAACAGAAACTGGCGGCAGAGAAGAGTAACGTACGACCTGCGGCATTTTCGGCGATCCGATCGAAGACCATTCGTACTTTGATTTTCGTCAAATTTTGACACGGTGTTTCAGCCTACCCAACTTACATATTCAACGGTTGGATTGTCATTTGGTGCATTGTAAGTGAGTAATTTGTATTTTGTCCTAATTTACCCTAATTGTTATTTTACCACTTTTGAGTGATGTTTTAGGGTTGTTTGGTGTTTGTATTGCTTCTAGTATTGTCTAGAGAGGATTTTGGTTTTACCCATTGATTTTATTGGTGATTAGTGGAAGAGTGTGGTACCACTTACGGTCCCGTGGTTTTTCCCGCATTGGGTTTTCCACGTAAATATCGTGTGTGCTTTACTTTCCGCATTTTTACTTTATTGTGCTTGATTGTGGGATTATTATTGTTTGTTTGATTGGATTGGTTATTTTTGTTCATCTAACAACACAAAGGGAGAAAGTGTGTGTATTATATCGCCACTTTTCTCAACATATTGGTATCAAGAGCTTGGTTTATATTTTCTTGGGTGATATTCTTGTGTTGTTTTATGATGGATGATAAATCTAGTATGCAAGGTATGATTTATTTGGACTATGCCAATTATGTTGTATGGAAAACTAAGATGGAAGATATTCTTTATGTGAAAGATTTGTATGAACCAATCTTAAATGAGTTTATGCCCACTGGTCAAGATGAAAGTAAATGGAAAATTTTGAATCGGAAAGCTGTAGGAACCATTAGACAATTTGTTGATGTTAGTGTGCTCCAACATATTTTGAATGACACGAATGCTTATGAATTGTGGATGAAACTTGAGGCTATGTATGAGAGGAAGAACGCCTTATGTAAAGCGTCATTGATGAGAAAATTGGTAAAGTTAGAATTTCACGATGGTAATAGCATGGTAGTACATTTGAATGATTTTCAAGGTTTGATTAACCAGTTGTCTGCAGTGAAAATGTCTTTAGATGATGAGTTGCAAGCACTATTACTACTTTCCTCATTGCCAGAGAGTTGGGACACACTATTTGTATCACTTAGCAATTCTGCTCCTGATGGTAAGTTGACAATGGAAAGTGTCAAAGCTAGTCTATTGAATGAAGAGACTAGGAGAAAGGAGATGGGTTCCTCCAATCATTCTGAAGCTCATTATGTTGCACAAGAGTCTAATAGAGGGAGAAGCAAAAATCGAGCTTCTAAAGGTAGAGACAATTCCAGAGACAAGTCTAAATCCAAGGGTAGAATTATTTGTCATTACTGCGACAAGCCGAGTCATATTAAGAGGTTTTGCAAAAAGATGAAAAGAGACAAGTCAAAAAATAGAAAGGGTGATTCCTCTGAGTCGAAGTCTGAAGAGAAAAATACTACAGCTCTCGCAATCAGTGATGATGATTTGCTCTTCATTGGTGATAAAGAATGTTTGAATGTAGCTGGTGATGACTGCAATTGGGTGATTGATTCGGGTGCTTCGTATCATCTTACTCCGCATCAAGACTACTTCTCGTCCTATACTATTGGTGATTTTCGTAGTGTTAGAATGGGGAATGATGGGTCATCCAGGGTTGTCGGCAAAGGCACTATTTACTTGGAGAGTTCCACCGGTTGCAAGCTGATTTTGAGAAATGTTAGACACGTTCCTGATAACGGATTGAATCTCATTTCTATAGGTAGGCTTGATGACGAGGGTTACTTCAGCCACTTCAATGATGGTAAGTGGAAGCTCTGCAAGGGGAATCTTATAGCGGCCCGAGGTAAGAAGCAAGGTTCTCTTTATATGATGCAGGCGAAGGTTTGCATAGGTGAGGTAAATGTTGCTGATGAATATTCTAGTGAGTTATGGTATAACAGACTTGGTCATATGAGTGAGAAAGGTATGCAAATGCTCTCTAAGAAGTAATATCTCCCTGACGTCTCAGGTATGTCTCTTAAATCCTGTGTTGATTGTTTAGCTGGTTAAAAACATAGGGTTGCTTTTCATTCACGCCCCCCATCTAGGAGAAAGTATCCTCTTGATCTTGTCCACACTGATGTATGTTCTATGGATGCTAAATCCAGTAGTGGTGCTCTTTACTTTGTTTCTTTCATTGATGATTTTTCTCGAAAAGTGTGGGTTACTGTGTTGAAAACCAAGGATCGGGTACTTTCTGCTTTCAAGGAGTTTCAGGCTAGCGTTGAGCGAGAAACAAGTAGAAAGCTCAAGGTCTTGAGAGCTGATAATGGTTGTGAGTACAGAGGCCCATTTGAAAGCTACTGCAAGGGTCAAGGCATCAAGCTTGAGAAAACAGTTCCAAAGACACCTCAATTGAACGGAGTTGTAGCAAGGATGAACAAAACAATTGAAGAAAGAATCCGATGTATGCTTTCTCATGCAAAGTTGTTTAAGTCTTTCTGGGCAGAGGCATTGGTTACAACTGTGTACTTGATTAACCTTTCACCTTCAAATCCTCTTGATGGTGATGTTCCTCAGAAAGTTTGGACCGGTAAAGATGTCTCCTACAAGCACTTGAGGGTATTTGGATGTCGTGCTTTTGTTCACATTCCTAGAGATGAGAGATCCAAGTTAGATAAGAAGACAAAGCAGTGTATATTTATGGGGTACTCTGAAGATGCTCTTGGGTACAAGTTATGGGATCCAGTAGATAGGAAAGTTCTCAGAAGCAGAGATGTTGTGTTCTTTGAAGATCAGACTATTGAAGATTTTGAAAAGCCAAAGCAACAAACATCCTCTCATACTCCAATTACTTTTGATCCAGTCTTACCGCAGATGACTCCTAGAGTTGAAGGGGGAGATATTCAGCATGATGATGAGAATATTGGTGATGATGGTCATGATGATCAACCTGAAGTTGAGCCACCAGTTGTTGAACCGCAACCACAGCCTGATGAAGTGAGAAGATCTACCAGAGGACCACGTCCTTCTATGAAGTATCCTACTACAGAGTTTGTGTTACTAACTGATGGGGGAGAGCCAGAAGATTTTCAGGAGGCTATGTCACATGAGAAAAGTAAGGAGTGGTACAATGCCATGCAAGATGAGATGAATTCCTTGCATGAGAATCACACTTATTGTAACAACCCGTCTTTCTAAAACAAGAAAGGTTCGCGGAAATAACCTTTAAGACGGTTGTCATGTACTCTTAAATGAATGAGAACCATAATATCAACCTTGTAAACCTTAAAGTATAGAAAACTTAAAGGTACAAAAACTTATTACATTATATGTAGAGAAAAACTACACTAAAAGCACAATAAATAAAAGTCTTAAGGTCTAAAGGTACGACACAAGATGAGGGGAAAAGTCCTAGCGCACACTCTCACACTTCCTGCCCGAGCGGTAGAAACCACGCTAACTTTCACCATCTGTTTCAAAATAAATAAAAAAAATCCACAATCAGTGGGGAGTAACTAGCTGTCCTTTCTAATCATAAAACACATAAAATATCATTTCCATTTACAAAGAAGTTTAAACAATTATCAATTAGTTATATAAATAAATAAATTCAATTTAAAACCCAGTTTTCGCGTGAAAAACAAATTCAAAATAGTTAAAGCTTTCAAACAACATAAATTTCATAAATTAATTTAAATAACTTAGTAAATCGAATAAATATATATGGTTTCACAAATTCCAAAACATAATTAACTAGTGGAGAAGGAACGAACGCCGGTGTTAGATGCCCACAAGATGGCCTTACACTAACACCTCCTAAGGTTTGCCGGGCGAACCCTAGTCTATAATGTAGACCTGTCTAAGAATGGCCAATTCTCCCCTAGCAGTGGATGCCTCCTTTGCCTTACACCACTGGGTACCGGGACGACAGCAATTAACCCAGGCATATATATCTATCATAAGTGGCATGTTCTAACCATTTCGAGATGCCAAACAGGCCTTACACTCTTATGGCTCCTTACTCTCACAAAATATATATATATCTCAAAACTTTAGATGTAAAATCATCATCCAAAATATTTATGAGATGCCAAAATAGGCCTTACACTCAAATTTAACATCAAAATAATTTACTCGAATAATCTTTATCAAATAAAATTTATTTTAAATATAATATTTTCAACCAATAAATTCCAATATTTATATAAATATACCAAAACTAATGTTATGAGTAATGTCTGAGTTTGGGAATAAGGTCAACTGTTAATTTGACTTAGTCAACAAAAGTCGACCCTATTACTAACTCTTGGCAAAGAGGTACTAATGAAAGTATTATTCTATTCAAAAGTACAACTATGTCAACAATCCTTCTAACATCATAAAAATGAATAACAATACTATTAAAAATTATCAAGTCTTAAAATAAAATACCATAATTCTCATTTTTAGTCTAAAACTATAATCAACCAAAATTAGATTGTATACTCAATACTCAATTAGCTCCATCAAAACCGACATAATACGAAATCACAAAAATGAATGAAATAAAAAAAAATTAAAATAAATAAACACTTGAAACTACTGTAACGAAAACTAAATAGAGGTAATATACACTTTGTTTAACTTGGTAACTAAATGTCTAACTAGATTATGGTTAACCTTTTTATTCCACCAAAAATTAATTAAATAAACTCTTAAAACCCTCCTGTTCATACATCCCACTAGTAATTTTATATATATTCTTTTATTCATTACAATTGATAATTTGCTAATAACATTACCACTTAAAGTGAAATGCACTCCACACTAATTGTTCCTAAGATTAGAAATAACACCAAATCACATCTCAATACAAATATCTTTTTTTTAAAAAAAATTACAATTAAATTAATAATCAACATCATAAAATGGGTCATTTGACAAATTGGTTAATTAAAATTGCTAGATTTACATTCTATCGCCCACAATCTACTAATCAACTAATAGATGCATAAGACATAAATTTTCAAATTACATGATTCATTTAGTTTATATATAAATATAGAAAATAATAACATACGACTAATTTCACAAGAAATATTCCCATTCCTAAAATAATTATAATCAGTATTTTATTTTTCCAATAGCATGTCTAAATATTCTACATAATCAATAATAATATTATATGTGAATTAAGAAAAACCGAAAAAGGAAGGAAGAACTAGTTACCTTTGTATGAGCACCAATTAAAGGAAATATAAAAGCCTATGAATAATAGTTTTAGAAAATAATAATTCCAATAGCCTTGTATAAATAATTCTTCAACCAAAGCATAAAATCCCAAATGATATTTTTCAACCTTGACTAGTCTTTGCTTGGTATAAGATTAATAGAATAAGAATAAATAATTATTTAAGTTATTATACCAATACCCATGGTAATATTTCCAATAGAGAGAAAAAAATGAAGAAATTTTATTTTTTTAGCAATTGTTTGATGTTTCCCGTAAGAGACTAAAGTCTCACAACCCTTCAATCTCTTTTAAAACATGCATGGTAGGCAATTGAAGAGTTTGATTGTTTTTGTTTTTGTTTTTTTTTTTATTAATCAATTAAGATTTCTGACCAATAAATATCTTTATTTCTAATGTCATTTAATTATTGCACTAAGTACATGACCTTTGGACTATATACCCCCATTAAATAATTATTTCTTATAGTATCATAGTTAATTTATTTCATAGATTTAATACTAGAAATATATGTGTATATATACATAAGACATAAATTGTACTATTTTATTATTATTATTATTATTATTATTATTATTATTATTATTATTATTTTTAAAATTTAAACTAATATATGAACCGTGAGATTAGACCACATTAGCCATTAGCTACAAACAACTATAACCTAACAATGATATGTTAATTTATCCCTTCAACTAAATGAAGCAAATATAAATTTACTAACTCTTTTGAAAATAATATTATTTTGAGTTAACATTAATTTATATTTATTAAGAGTTACCATTCTAGGATAATTAATTTATAAAGTCTGCCCAAAATTTTTGGGGTGTTACACTTATGATCTGGTAAAGTTGCCTAATGGCAAACGAGCACTCAAGAATAAGTGGGTGTTTAAGTTGAAGCTCGGAGAAGATGGTCAACCACCTAGGTTCAAGGCTAGGATTGTGGTGCGAGGCTATGAGCAGAAGAAGGGGATTGATTTTGATGAGATTTTCTCTCCAGTGGTGAAGATGTCTTCAATCAGAGTTGTACTTAGTTTGGCTGCCAGCATGAATTTGGAGATTGAGCAACTTGATGTGAAGACTGCTTTCCTCCATGGTGACCTAAAGGAGGAAATTTACATGGAGCAACCTGAAGGCTTCGAGGTCAAGGGAAAGGAGAAACTTGTGTGTCGCTTAATAAAGAAGAGTTTGTATGGTCTTAAGCAAGCGCCTCGGCAATGGTACAAGAAATTTGAGTCATTCATGGTTGATAATGGCTTCCACAAGACATATGCTGATCACTGCGTGTTTGTGAAGAATTTTGCTGAAGGTGACTTTCTCATTCTCCTGTTATATGTTGATGATATGTTGATTGTTGGGCTTATGGGCTAATAATAATTATTATAAAAAGAAACAAGAGGCAAACTATAAATAGAAAAAGGGCAGCAGTTTTATAATTGTGAATTGCATTGAAAACATAATTCACGCACAAAAACAGAAACTGGCGGCAGAGAAGAGTAACGTACGACCTGCGGCATTTTCGGCGATCCGATCGAAGACCATTTGTACTCCGATTTTCGTCAAATTTTGACACGGTGTTTCTGCCTACCCAACCTACATATTCAACGGTTGGATTGTCATTTGGTGCATTGTAAGTGAGTAATTTGTATTTTGTCCTAATTTACCCTAATTGTTATTTTACCACTTTTGAGTGATGTTTTAGGGTTGTTTGGTGTTTGTATTGCTTCTAGTATTGTCTAGAGAGGATTTTGGTTTTACCCATTGATTTTATTGGTGATTAGTGGAAGAGTGTGGTACCACTTACGGTCCCGTGATTTTTCCCGCATTGGGTTTTCCACGTAAATATCGTGTGTGCTTTATCACTACAAAAAAGTATCGAGTTGGCAACTGATTCTGGCGACCAAATATTTTGAGTCGCCAAATTTCGCGACCAAATGGCTACTAGACTCTCCTGGTCGCCAACAGATGCCATTTGGCGACCCAATACTCTTGTCACGATCTGGTCGCCAGTTGGCGACTAAAATCTGGTCCCCATTTGGTCGCCAACTATCCGCAACGGTCATATTTGAATTTTAAATAATCAGACGACTATTTCGCTACTGAATTTTAGTCGCCATCAAAAAGAGCGGTTGGGAATTTTACTATATATTGCGGTTCGTGAATGAAAAATTCATACGATTAGTGTTGAGCGTGATCGAGTTAAGTAGAATTCAATTTTAAAGTATTGTTTGCTTTTTCATTTAAAAAATACAAAAATTATACGATTGCTGTTGCGAAAGAACATCATTTCAATCTAAGGTACGTAATATTATTTTGTTTAACATAATATTTCATATTATTTTAATAAATATCTTGTTTTAGTTAGTATATTTTTTATTGCGTATTCAATATAATGTAATATAACATGTTTCATATCTTGTTTTAGTTATTACATTTTTTTATTGCATAATCAATATAATTAAGTAATATAACATGTTTCATATATATATATATATATATATATATATATATATATATATATATATAATATATATATATATATATATATATATATATATATATATATATATATATATATATATATATATATATATATGTATATATATGTGTGTGTAGTAATTACTTAAATAAAATAATTATAAACTATTAATGTAGGTTTGCGTAATGGATGAAATTTTATTGAATGATAGAAGTTGGATGTATAAAAGGCTTATCAATGGTGCTTATAATATACAATTCATGCAAGGATTAGAAATTTTCTTGAAATTTGCGATTACTAATAGTGAAGTAGAAGAGATTAGATGTCCCTGTGTAAAATGCAAAAATCGGGTGTATAAACATCCGAATGAAGTTAGGGAACATTTGATGCAGAAGGGTTTTGTGGAGGATTATTACGATTGGAGATGTCATTGTAATGTATTACTTGGTGAAAGTAGTACTCCTGCACACCGGAATGAATTGCAATTATTTTCACCCGTGTAAAACAATCAGGGCAATTCATATGTGCGTATGGTGCATGATGTTGCTGCTAGTAGATTCCCGGACACGCACCAACCTTTTATCGAAGAGAACAATGTGCATTCAGATGAACCTTTGCCTCTGCAATTACCCGAAGATCCAAACTCTCATGCGAAACAGTTTTTCGACATGTTACGTGCGGCAAACATTCCCTTGTATCCCGGTTGCAAAACGTATACGCAGATGTCGATGATAGGTCACTTAGAAAATCTAAAGAGCGATTTTCGCATTCCCGAGAGATTGTATGATGAAATTTGCCGCATAATAAAAGATGCTTTACCAGAACCAAATACAATGACAACCAAGTTTTATGATACGAAGAAGCAAATAGCCGGACTTGGATTGCCGGTGGAGAAAATTGGTTGTTGTACTAACGGTTGCATGATATATTGGGGAAATACAGCAAATAAGAGACGTTGTAGGATTTGTGGCCAAAGTAGGTGGAAAATAGACAGCAATGGAAATAAACGTATTCCAAGGAAACAATTTTTCTACTTCACTTTAGGCCCAAGATTACAACGTTTGTATGCGTCTCATGTTACCGCTCATCAAATGAGAAGGCACGCTGAGCACCTTAGTGAAGAGGGAGAGATGTGTCACCCATCAGACTCAGAAGCTTGGTTAAAGTTTAATGCTGATCATCCAGAGTTTGCATCTGAAGCGAGAAATGTAAGGCTTGGATTGTGTACAGATGGTTTCAATCCATTCGGAAGCTCAGGAAAACAATATTCATCGTGGCCCGTGATTCTGACACCTTACAACCTTCCTCCGTGGTTGTGCATGAAGAAGTCGTACATGTTCTTGACAGTGATTGCACCTGGGCCAAAGAATCCAAAGCATAACATTGATCTTTACCTTCAGCCTTTAATAGAGGAGCTTAAGATGTTGTGGGTTGATGGTATTCTGACCTATGACGTATCCAAGAGGCAGAACTTTCGTCTTTAAGCGGCATTAATGTGGACAATTAGTGACTTTCCGGCATATGCGATGTTATCGGGATGGAGTACAGCAGGAAAGAATGCATGTCCATATTGTGCAGATGATTCCAAGTCGTTCTACCTTAGAAATAGTAAGAAGGTATGTTGGTTTGACTGTCATAGGAGGTTCTTGCCCGAGAATCACTTATTTCGGCGAGATAGGAGGAATTTCATCAATGGGGTTAAAGAGTCTGGACACGCTCCTCGAGTGCGCACTGGATCTGAGTTACTTGAGGATCTTGATCGGTATGGAATGATGAGGGTGTATGAAGAGGGTGCACAAGAATACAATGAGTTTCATGGTCCGTACACTGGAGGATGGAAGAAGAAAAGTATATTTTGGGATTTGCCATACTGGAAGACTAACATAATTAGGCATTGTCTTGATGTCATGCACATTGAAAAGAATTATTTCGATAACATTTTCAATACAGTTATGCGTGTGGGTAAAGCGACAAAGGATCATCTTGCTGCGCGTCAAGACTTACGGGACCTCGGCATGAGAAATGAACTCCATCCTGTTGGGGATGCAATTCCAAAGGCGTCCTATACATTGGATGATAATCAGATTGATGTTCTTCTTGACTAGATTAAGAGTTTGAGGTTTCCAGATGGTTATGTTTCTGATTTGGCTAGGAACATTGACATGAACAAACATGCAATTTTTGGGATGAAAAGCCACGATGGTCATGTATTCATGCAACGGTTAATCCCTATTACTTTCTGAGAGTTGCTACCTTCGTCGATTTGGGAAGCTCTTACTGAGTTGAGTTTGTTTTTTAAAATGCTTACTTCACCGAAACTCAAAGCGACAGACTTATTAAAGTTAGAGGAGGATATACCAGTGATAATATGCAAATTAGAGAAGATCTTTCCCCCATCGTTTTTTGATTGCATGGAGCACTTGCCTATCCATCTACCTTACGAGGCAAGAATTGCTGGACCCGTCCAATATAGATGGATGTACCCGTTTGAAAGGTACGTGCGTAAATATTATTAAAAAATTAAATCTTTAATGTAAATTTTTAATTATAAGAGATTTAAATATTTGTTATGTACAGGTACTTACGACATCTAAAACTTAATGTGAAAAACAAAGCTCATGTTGAATCTTCAATTTGCAATGCATATCTAACAGAAGAAGCATCGCATTTTGTAAGAGAGTAAGTTTTCTAATGCTGAATATTTATATAATTTAATATATTACATTAATTTACTCTAACATTTGTTTTTGTATAGTTTTGATGCCGTTGCTGGTAGCGGTAAAAAGGGTATCGCTGCGTCAATCACTAATATTTTAAAGATAAAGCAGGACCATGAAGGTTCTTGCTGGTCTAAAGTGACTCGCGATACCAAAGACTTTTACTTTGGAGAATTCAAAGTAAGTTAAATTTCAATTTCTTAATTAATTATTTGTTGTGTTATACTTTAATTATTTTAATTCAATCTATTTTTATAGAAAAAGTACAAGTGGGATCCACAAATAGAAGGCGATGTGCGCATTGCATTTATGTCAAGGGCTGCTAATAGATATAAGGATCTTATATACACAGCCCGCCAAGAACAAAAAAAATGGGAAGCCGAGCATCATGATCGGCCATATTGCCCTAATTGGACAAACTCTTCCATATGGGCTGCTTGGAATGGGTACACTAGTACCCCAGAGTTTGAAAGAAAGAGCAGCCGAGGCAAAAAAAACCGGCGCAGAGGGGATCCATCCGCAGAGCCACTTGGTACTTATCATTGTGGTTCTTTATCTGCTGCAAAAATAATGCACGATATGGTATAGATCTATTAACATTTTATATTTTTGGTGATATAATATTTACAAATGTCTATACATATATATGTATATATGTTAACTACTTCATTGTTGTAGGCCAAAAAAGATGGAGATGAAAGGCCAAATGCTTATAAGATTTTTTGTCGGACCAAAGGAGTGTCTGATGGAAAAGGAAATAGGATCCTTGTCAACGAAGATGACAAGAAGCTTGATGTAAGCTTTTTATAGTTGTTTTATTAGTATAATATACATAAATTTAGTTGTTTTTTTTTTTTTAAAATTTTTTAAATCTTTTAGGTTATATACAATCGAATGGTGGATGAACACCTACAAGCCGGAAAAGCTCCAGACTACAACGATATTTATTTGAGAGCGGTTTTGGAGTTGACGGATCGTTCTTCGCTTTCCGCATCCGTGTATGGCATTGCGTCGGCTTCTCAAACATTTTACCCCGATTTAGTAGACCCTCCTCGTGTGACGACTGATGACCGATCTGCTCTTGAACGCATACAAGATCGTTTCATGCGTCAAGAAGAGCAGATGGTAGATATTATGCGTCATATTACTGCGGTTACCGACACTAGGGTAAACGCGCAACAACAACATTTAGATTTGTTGCAACAACGTTTGGCTAGTGTCGAGTTTGAAAATACGCGCTTAAAAAATATGCTTAGTCGAGTATCTTTAGGTAATGGTCTTGGAGGGTCTAGTAGAGGAGGTTTAAATTCATGTTAGTATATTATTTTATGTAATTATTGGAAACTCTATTATTATATTATATTATTGGAAACTCTATTATTATATTATATTATTATTGTTTGCATTATTATTATTATTTGTATAATTTTATAATATCATTTCGTACATTTATAATTATAAAAAGTAAAATCGTATATTATTCTTAATATATATATTAAGAATAATATACGGTTTTTTTTTTATTTTTTTTATTAAATTTGGCGACCAGATGGTGACCATGTCCTAGTCGCCAGTTACCATAAATGGTGACCAGTTGGCGACCAGACGTTTTAGTCGCCAGTGGCGACCAGTTAGAGACTAGTTATTTCTAGTCGCCATTGGCGACTTTTTGGCGACCTATATTTCTTTGGCGACTACCTTCTACGCGATTGTTCCTTTACGTCCCCATTTAGTCGCCAACTCCTTTTTAGTTACCAGTTGGCGACTTAAGCTTTGGTCGCCATATATGTTTTTTTTGTAGTGTTACTTTCCGCATTTTTACTTTATTGTGCTTGATTGTGGGATTATTATTGTTTGTTTGATTGGATTGGTTATTTTTGTTCATCTAACAACACAAAGGGAGAAAGTGTGTGTATTATATCGCCACTTTTCTCAACAAATTCTAAACTTAAACGGATGTTTAGAACAATAACAAAGATGGATCTTATATATTATAATTAGCATTAAAATTGTAGACGTATCATATAATTCTTAGATGATAAAAGAACTACTCGTAAATTGCAAGTTTTTAAATATGTACTTTTATTAACTAGTTTTTTCTAATTTTAGAGCCTTTTTTGACTCTGGGCCCTAGGCAAAAGTCTACCTTGCCTATGGTCAGCAACGACCTTACGTTAAACAGATGAATAACAAACTGTTGGAGCGGATTCCCTCAAATTAGCAAACGCTCTGGAAAGATCCAAAAAAAAATAAATTATATTTTGCTTCCTTTTCTTTTGCTGTGGCTTGTGTGTATGCAGACATGCCATTTCGAGTTGTCTGCACTATTTTGTTTGTGGACTATACTCTGCCTCCGTGCTGAGTAACGAAGTGTTAGCCATATTCGATCGAAATTAGGTCGCGTAGTATTTGTAACACATGTAATTACTGACATGTAGTATTTTCTTCAGTATTTGTATTTGTAACACATTTTTCTTTTTCTGATGATAAACGTTTAATTTGATTCTGATCCATGTCAAGACCAATGATCATAATTATTTGTGTTATGGCGTAAATGTTGGTAAATCGAAGCGTGTGGGTGGAACCGTCTTATTACAAGACGGGTCCATATAATTAGCTTATTTCATTAATTAATCATTTTAAAATAGTAAATGATCACTTTGTCACAATAAATGTATATGGATCAACCTAATAGAAATTCTCTCATGATAAGTCCGTCTCATTTAAGAATTTGTATGGAACATTTAGTTAAAAAACTTCAAAAAATAAATAATTTGATGCATTAAAAAATACATAAAAAAATTAAATATAATAAGTCAATAAAATTGATAAAACATTAAATCAACACATTTGGATATCCAACTTCTTGAATATATTATGTAACACTTTTGTAACACGTTATCTTTAAGTAACACAATTAGGTAACACTTACATGTAACACTTTCAAATTTGGTAGCACTAATATGTAACACTTTAAAATTGGTAACACTAATATGTAACACTTTAAGAATAATATGTAACACTTTATAAATGAGTAACACTAATAGGTAACATATGCACTTTAAAATTTGGTAAAACTAAAAATGTAACGCTTTGTATATTAGTAACTTAATTTGTAACATTTTTTTGTACTTAATTATTAATTTCATTTTTTTATTTTCAAAAATTAAAAATAAAAAACTAATATTGAATTTTTAGTTACTTTAATCCGCTTTCTCAATATTAATAATTTAAATTGTTTTTTAATATTTTATATCCTAGCAACCTAATTAATCTTTCAATATTTACAATTACTAATTAAATAAGAGGGAAAATAATTTTAAAGAATTTTTTTGAACGTAAAAATTTAAAGAACAAGAAAAATATTAAAATTAAAATTTTAAAAAATATTTCAATTTAACAATTCTAATAAAGAGGGAAAAAAAAAAGAATTAAAAAAAATTACACAAATGTAATGCCCTGCGATATCTACCATTCAAAAGTTATTATCGCAGCCACAAGCCCACAATGCCATTCGATATTTGATTCATAAAATTGACATTGTTATATGCAATATATAATAGGAAAAATTACCTAGTTTAATCCAAATTATTTATGATTTTCCTACAATAATCTCATATATTGATTAACCATGAATAATTCCAACTTTAAATGGTATTTTCCTGGAGTAAACTTGGGTAACCCGATGATCTGCTATAGTAGGTAATTTACCAAAAACATAAATTAAATATTAATTTATAATTAGAAAATATTTTTGAAAATAATATCTAAATAATAAAAAAAAATTATAAATTTTTTATGAACATTTTTTTTAAAAATTTTCCGGTATTTTATTTTAATTTATCTTTTTTGTTAAAAAAAAAATAAAACTTGCTTATAGCAAGTTATTCGGTCACCGGATTTGCTCTAGGAAAATGCCTCTCAAAATTCATGAATAGTTTGAATTATTGTATGTAATTTTTCCCATACAATATCTGCTCTACTATTCAAATTGAAACTCTCAACAGTAAAAGAAAACCGTCGTCTCCCCCATTATTTCCTCTCAATTCACCGCCACTCACCAGTAACCGGCCGTCTCCCAACCCCCCGTCAGCAGTTAACGGGGGTGCCGATTTCTTCTTCATCAGCCAGCAGTCAACCGGGAGCCATAAAATCTGTGGTAAGTAAATTTCTTTCTTTAATCTCTTTATATGAATTCTTATTGTTTAATTCGCGGTTATGGTTCGGAATTCAGATCGTGCTTGAATTAATTTCTTGTTGTCGTGAGTTTACCACTTCGGAATTTGGTTGTTTGATGTAGTTTTATTTGATCTCATTTTTCAATTTTGTTAATTGCAAAGTGTTCTTATAAAATCAGATGCTTTTTAATTTGTTGCTATAATTGGTTCTTGTATAATTTCAACAAGTTTATGTTTGTATTGGGTTCTTTAATTTTTTGCAAAAATGTTAGAGTTGAAATTGAAGTTGTATACTCGTTACTTGTTTCTAATGGTAATTAGTTTAAGAATTTAATAAAGTTCTGTAACATCCCGGAAAAACTCGGATTGTTTTAAAAGAGAAGACGACCTTTTGAAGAACCAAAATATAGTCTGAGTCAAATCAGGATATTAGAGAGGTAGTTTAAAACCGATTTAAAACCAAATAAAGCTTGCAGATCGAGTTCTATTAGAGTTATTATAAACTACTAGTTATAAAGGAAATCTTAGCTACGGATAAGATTGTACAGTCAAGTCTACTTATTTCAACTTGAGAACGGAATCGCCTCATAAAAACCAAATATTCTTAAAACGTATTTTAACGTTCATATCGAGACTTCTGTACCCTAATGGTTTATTTCTCCAAAAGACAATCCTCACTTCACATACTTGCAACTAGGGGTGTGCAAAATGAGACTAGGGATGGCAATGGGTCGGACTCGGCTCGGATTATACATACTCCGACTTTGCTCCGGATAATAGTCGGACTTTTGTGTGCAGTCCACCTCCACTCGGAGTCGGATTATGCATACTCCAAGTTTGCCCCGACTCGGACTCTCGGATCTCCAATGAAGTCGGATGCAAAGTCGGATTATTATCAAACAATATCGTTGTGATATTGTACTAATGATTTTAAAGCATAGAAAATTAACAAAATATATTTTTCATATACAATTTAACAAATAAATATGTACTTTAATTTGAATTCAATTTTAACAACAGAAATAATCCTACTACTAAAATTTAACAAAATTTCCTCGTATTTTGATTTGGCGTATTTTATTTCTCTTGATTTCATTTGTCTTATCTTGATTTATTAATCTAAATAAAAATACCAAGTATTTTTTCAAAATCAAAAATTACAATTAATAGAAAAGAGAGCTTGAATTAGTCACATCTAGCGTTTTAAAGGAAACAAAATATTAGTGTAAAAGTCAAATTCAAAGTCGGATGTCCTTCAGGGTCGGAGGCTCGGATTTTTAATACGGTCCAACTCCGATCCGTCTCTAACTCGGACTCGGATCGTAAAGTCGGAGTCGGAGTCGGATGACTTTTTCCTCGGACTCGAATCGAATTATTTTCCTCGGATCGAGTCGGACTAGGGTCGGATTCGGACTGAATTGCCATCCCTAAATGAGACCGGAACTGGGTGAGACCGGACCGGACCGGTTGCATCCGGTCCGGTCTCCGGGTCTTACATTTTCGACATTCCGGGTTTCCGGTCCGGTCTAAACCCGAACAAATCCGGGTTGGACCGGATGGGACCGGATGCACATAAAAATTGATTTTGAAACTGAATAATATTTACGATTATTATGTATAAACTTATTTAAAGGACTTTAAATATTTTATTTTCAACCCAAAATAATTTTTTAATTCAAATATTTTAATTTTATAATAATTAATTTGCTAAATTATTTTTAAATCTTTTGTTTTTAAATTTATTTTGGTATAAAAAATTAAAACCGTCTAACCGATCCAAACCCGGACCAGACCGGATGGAATCCAGGTTAGATTGGGACTGGACCGGATGGAACTGGTCTCCGGTCTTAGCATATTCGAGATTCCGGTCCGATCCGGGTTTGGACCGGTGAACACTCCTACCTGCAACTTAACTTACTGCTAGTCATTTTCCAGAAAGGAAACAACATCATCGCAGGATCGTTAAGACCAAAAGTACACGTCAGCAAAACGTCGCATATCATTTAATTAAGTACAACAAAAGAAAGATTTAATTACTATCGGTTTTCGAAGTACGATTTAATTATAATCAGTTTCATGAACATGTTAATCAGCCATACTGTAGCACTTTTCCAGTCATAGTGTCGGTTCAACTCCAATCTCCATAAGTGAGACAATACATTAGGGGGAGCTAACTCCTAAGCAAGTCTCTACCATAGACACTCGCCTTACTTCGGTGCCTATGGTTAAGTATGCATACCCATGCGGTGGCTCATAATGCCCCCATATACCGCGAGTAATTCTTTCCACCAATTGACGACATACTACGTCCACTTTAAAGTTAGTGAGGTCATACTACCTCTGCTTATCAAAATAATGTATCGAAATTCTTTATACGGAAAATATAACATCATTCGTACCTTAATATATGGTACATATCACATAATACAAAACTTCACTGCGTGTACGTACCTTAAGAAAGCAAAAGCAAATCCTAACGTACTTATAAACTTTCCGTCACGAATTGACTTCCTACATAATTCAACCGCATGTACGGAAATAAGTATACATTCATACTTATCAAGCCTCATTCAAAGCGCACACACACATATCTAAACCAATCCATTTTTCATCAACTCATGATTACACAACACATTTCATCACAACACCATATCAACCAATTAATAACAATTAAAAATCCAGATTTCTATTTCTGTCCAGAACAGTAGGTAAACACTTTCAAACCGAAATTTCGACTTCACCGTTGCGTCCGGAAGGCGTCAAAACGCCCGGGTACCAATTTTCAGAATTTATAATACACCCTAAGTATTATTAACCTATTTTCAAGCCAAAAAGTGCCCCGACAACACCTTTTTCTACAAATTTTCAAACCCTACGGGGTTATCAAATTTCATCACCAAAAATATAAATTTCAAAGCTTTATTTTCTATTAATTCTCAATGACCAAATAACATAATTTCCAAGACCATCTATGAATCAAATTTCATTTTCAACCATATTTCTTTTTACACAAACATACACATATGCATATTTCTTTAAAGAAAAGATTTCTCTAACAACACTATAACTCATCATATGAAAACAATAATATCTTACACCACATAAACATTTTTATGAACGTCATTTCTTTTATATACATATTTCACAACATCCATCAACAAATCATATATATATATATATATATATATATATATATATATATATATATATATATATATATCATATACATATATATTATAATATATACATATATAATATTATATATATATATATATATATACATATATATATATACATATACATATATATATATATATATATATATATATATATATTACATATATATATATATATAATATATATATTTACATATATATATTATATATATATATATATAAACCACATTTTTAATCCCTAAACACCTATAATAATCATAAAACATAAAAATCATAAACAACTTTCACACATAGATTTTTAAATCATATACAACTCATAATTTACATGATAACATACATAAATATCATAGAAATTCAAATTAAAACTTAAAATAAAAGTAGATTAAGAATTTTTACCCACAATTAGCAAAAGATCAAAACATCACTTGAAGCAAAAGAGTGATACTAGGCGTGTGAAAGGGAGGAGTTTTCAATGAGTTTCTTGGAAGATTTTTCAAATGGGAGGATGTAGAGTAAGATATGATTATGAAAAATAAGTAGAATTTAATAAAATGATTTATTTCCTTAACTCTTAACTCGCCCAAAATGGGAGTTACAAAAATTCCTCCACAAAACCCCTAAGGGTCGGCCATCCCTAGGAATTCCCTCCTTTTTTTTTGAAAATAAGAATAGGTTAGAGAGAAAACGTTTGGGCTCAAAATGATCTAAATTGTTGTAAAGAGCTAAGATTTCATGGTCTAGCCCAATAAAATTACACTCCTCTAAAATAATTAATTATAATTTTACTAGTAAACTATTAAATTTATCGGGCAAAATATCAAGGTGTTACAAGTCCAAAGAAAAATCATCCTGAGGATATCAAAACAGAATAGCTTACCTTTTGTTCATGATTAAGAGTTCATCATCCACAGACTTCAGTAGATGCAAAGGAATCAATAATGACTCTGAATCAAATTCCACAAGCTTCCTGCCAGCATCTTTAAATTGTTGACTGAAATCAATCAGATAACATGGAATGGAATTTAGGGGTTTTCAGGTAAGACATATGTGACGAAGTCCGAATCAGCTACGAAACTGAAACAAGAACAACTAAATTGAAATTAAAACACAATTAAAAAATGGAAAATCAATAACCCTAAAATCTAAACAATCGAGACAGACAAAAACAACTAAATAAGAATTAAAACACAATTAAAAACTAAACCCTAAAAAATGAAAAATTTGTAACCCTAAAATCTAAACAGACACACAAAAACAACAAAATTAACATTAAAACACAATTTAAAACTAAACCCTAAATAATGAAAAATTAGTAAACCTAAGATCTAAACAATCAAGACAAAAAGTACAATTAAATAAGAAGGAGAAACTGAAAAGCAGCCAAAATATTTATTTAAAACGCAAGTCTCACCATGTATCTGTTACACCAACGGCTGATCCCAGGGTTATTTTGGTCTATAAGAGGAGAGGAGGGAAATGCTGAGGTGGCAAAATAGTTTTAGAGGGAATGAATGTTATAACAGAATGTTGAGCATACTCTAGAATGAGAATCTTTTGTGTAACCAACTTATTTTGGGCAGCAAGTTATAGCTTGAATAGCCTATATATATCACTATGTAATAATTGGTTTAATCATTGAATATACTCACAATACATTCTCTCTGTTATCTTTCTCTGTAATCCTTCTTTTCTATATTCTATCTATTCTTCTGCTGTTATTTCTTTTCTTCTTCTTCTAATTCTTATCTTCTTCTTCTATTCTAAATTCTTATTTCTGTGTTGCAGGGCCTGGTTCACCACAACTGGTATCAGAGCCGAGATCTAAGATCTATTCATGGGAAATCCGACTAATCAACCACGTATTGAGCACCTGGAAAGAGAGTTAGATGGGGTGGCCCAGCGATTTAATTCTCGACTGCATTCTGAAATTGGCCAGTTGGAGAACAAGATGACGGCTAATCAAAAAGTTCTTGAGGATAAACATACGGAGTTGGAGAAAACCTTGAGCAAAATGCAGGAAGGGTTAAATCAACTCTTAACAAATCAAGCACGGGCTCAACCCAGAAGCAGCATCTTGGGGAATCCACCCGGACTTCCCAGGAATAGAGGAGCACCCGTAAACAACAATGAATGGCAGCCCACGTTCTCTGAAACTCCAGAAATGCAGGAACAGGGGATGAATGGAGGAAACCGGGAAGCAGGGGGAAGTAACTGGAGGAGTAAGAGGATAGACTTGCCGTCTTTCTCAGGGAATAATCCCGATGGCTGGGTATTTAAGGCCGAACGATTTTTCTCTTTCTATAATCTTTTAGAGGAAGAGAAAATCGAAGCCGTTGTGCTAAGTTTGGAGGGTGATGCTCTTTTTTGGTTTCAATGGGAAGAAGAACAGGAGAGTATTACTCAGTGGAAAGAATTGAAGCAAATGATTTTGAGGTATTTCCGTCCTCATAATCAAGACGGCTGGTTGAACAGTGGTTGGCGGTGAGGCAACGTCGAGGGGTGGCCGAATATGCCAGAGAATTTGTAGAGAAGCTTACACCCTTGGGACGAGTTCCCAGGAGCATAGCCTTAGGGGCTTTTATTAATGGGTTGAGGGAGGATACCAAATGTGAGTTAAGATTAATGGACCCTATTAGTTTGAGGGTAGCCATTGATTAGGCTGAAAAAATTGAACAAAAGGATAAAGCCAAATTTCAATATGGGAGACAGAGAGCAATTGAATGGGCCGGACCTTATAACCCAAAACCCATCTCTAAATTTGACCCACAAACACAAAACCCACTACCTATAATTCCTCATCCAGACTTTCCACCCCACTATAATATAAACCCACCTAATCAGAAAAACACCTTGGGAAGTCGTGGTAGACAGCTAAGTGAGAGAGAGATGAGAGAGAAAAGGTTTAAGGGTCTATGGTTTAAGTGTGATGAAAAATGGTCCCTAACCCACGTCTATAAGCATCGAGAAATGAGGGTGATTTTGGCGGAGCAGTCCGACGAGGATGACGGTGGAGAGGAGAGAGAAAATCAAGGGGAAATTACCGAAACTGAGCAAAATGACCCATTGGCAGGGATAACCTTGCAATCTTCAATCGGGTTCACCAAACCGAAAACCATGAAGCTCGAAGGCACCATTAAAGGCCAGACCTTATTCGTATTGATTGATTCAGGAGCCTCAAGTAATTTTATCTCTACTCCTACTGCTCAATTATTGGGTTTGTCTATTTCAGCTTGTACTTCTTTTGGTGTTACTTTGGGTACGGGAGTTAAGGTATTTGGGGATGGTATTTGTAAAGCATTAGAGTTGAGATTACAGGGGATTGTAATAGAGGATGATTTCTTTGCTCTAGAATTGGGTAGTTTAGATATCATACTTGGAGTGCAATGGTTGGAGCAATTGGGCAACGTGGTTGTCAATTGGAAAACACAATCAATGAATTTTGTTTGGAGAGGCAAAGAAGTGACCTTATCAGGGAATCCTTCTTTAACTTGTTCCCAGATATCCTTGAAGGTCCTTTTAAAAACCATACATGCAGTAGTTGGTGGTATCTTGGTAGAATGTATGGGCTTGAGAACCGAATCAGAGACGAAAATTCCCCCCCCCCCTATACCACCCTTCTTAACCTCTGTCCTACAAAAATATTCCACCGTTTTCCAACCCATTACACAGTTACCTCCTAACCGTCCTCACGACCATAAAATCATTCTCAAAGAAGGTGCTAATCCTATAAATATACGTCCCTATCGGTATCCCCATTTTCAGATGGCAGAGATTGAACGTTTGGTGATAGATATGTTGAAAACCAGTATTATTCAACCTTCTAGCAGCTCATTTGCAAGTCCAGTCATTCTCGTAAAAGAGAAAGACGGCTCATGGCGCTTTTGCGTCGACTACAGAGCGTTGAATAAAATCACGGTCCCACATAAATTCTCGATTCCGGTGCTTGATGAGCTACTTGACGAGTTGGAGGGTGCTACTTGGTTCACAAAGTTAGACTTAAAATCGGGTTATCATCAGATCCAAATGAGAGCGGAGGACGTGTCGAAAACAGCTTTCAAGACACACAACGGTCACTACGAATTTTTAGTGATGCCGTTCGGCCTTACCAATGCTCCGGCAACATTTCAGTCGCTCATGAATGATATTTTCCGGCCATATCTTCGTAAGTTTGTTCTTGTCTTTTTCGACGATATTTTGATTTATAGCCGTACGGAAGAAGAGCATCAAAATAATTTAGCTTGTGTCCTTCAGCTTTTGCGTGATAATGCATTGGTGGTAAACGAGAGTAAATGTAGTTTGGGAGTACGAAGGGTTGCTTATTTGGGGCATATTATTTCAGGTCAGGGAGTGGAAGTCGATCCGAAAAAAATTGTTGCTATTGTGAACTGGCCAGAGCCAAAAAACCTCAAAGAAATTCGAGGGTTCCTTGGTCTGAAAGGTTATTATCGGCGGTTCGTGGCGGGTTATGCTCAAAAGGCCCAAGGTCTAACCTCTCAGTTGAAGAAAGATGCTTACGCTTGGGGACCCACTGCAAAGGCAGCATTTGATCTCCTCAAACAAGCCATGACTCAAGTACCCATACTAGCTCTGCCGGATTTCACACAAACATTTGTCATTGAGAGCGATGCGTCGAGGTAGGGCGTGGGAGCTTTCCTTATACAGCAGGCGCATCCCATAGCATTTTTTAGTCGTCTCTTGGGCCCTAGAGCCCAACAAAAGGCTATTTGTGAAAAGGAGTTGATGGCCATTGTATTCGCGGTGTTACGGTGGAAACACTACCTTATGGGGCGACATTTTATGGTGAAAACTGATCAGCGAAGTTTAAAATTCATCCTCAAACAACGAGAAATTGGGGCAGATTATCAGAAATGGGCCATGAAGCTATTGGGTTTTGATTTTACTATTATGTACAATCCCGGCGCCACTAATATTGTAGCAGACGCCTTGTCCCGTAGACCGGAGATTGAGCTTTGCACCATTAGGTCCATTACCATAGATTGGGCTCTGTTAAGCAAAGAAGTGGAGAAGGATGCGACATTAGCCCGTATCAAGGCTGATTTGTTGCAGGGGTCTGATTATGTTACTGGGTTTCATTTGCATCATGACCAACTGTGTTTTTAAAGGCAGGTTCGTTTTGGCTAAATCCTCCCCTTTCATCTTTGTCTTATTACATGAATATCATGACTCTCCTCTTGGGGGTCATGGTGGTGAAGTCAAGACGTATCGTCGATTAGCATCGGAATGGTTTTGGGAGGGTATGCGCAAGTAGGTTACTCTTTACGTGCGCCAATGCAAGGTGTGTCAAACACAAAAAGCTTCTTCTCAAACACCGGCAGGCCTTCTCCAACCCCTTCCCATAGCCACGCAGGATTGGGAGCACATTTCTATGGACTTCATCGAGGGTCTTCCGAATTCCCATGGGTTTGATACCATCTTGGTAATCGTTGATCGATTTACGAAATATTCTCATTTTTTAGGGTTGAAACACCCCTTCACCGCCCTCAATGTCGATGCACTGTTTAAGAAAGAGGTCGTCCGTCTTCATGGGTTCCCTTCCTCAATTGTTTCCGATCGAGATCGTATCTTCCTTAGTACCTTTTGGAGGGAATTGTTTCGCTTGCAAGGTACTAAACTGGTCCATAGTACTACTTTTCATCCTCAAACAGATGGGCAATCCGAAATTGCCAACAAAGCATTGGAAACCTTTCTCCGTTGTTATATTCAGGGTCACCCCAAGCAATGGGCCAAAAGGCTCTCATGGGCCGAGTTTTGTTATAACACTTCTCCTCATTCCACCATTCGAATGACACCATTTCAAGCGTTGTACGACAAACCCCCCCCCCCCCCCCTCCCCCAACACTTGGTTCGATTTGGTCATTCTCACACCGAGGTAGATAGTTTGGAGTAGTTGTTACAAGAAAGGGATGCTATGCTTGATGAAATCCAGTTCAATCTCACTAAGGGGCAGCAGCTCATGAAACACTAAGCCAATGTTCGACGTAGAGACCTCTCTTTGAATGAAGGTGATCTTGTTTTGCTCAAGCTTCAACCCTACCGACAAAATTCTTTAGCAATCCGGCCTAATGAGAAGTTGGCTCCTCGTTATTTTGGTCCTTATCGCATCTCTCACAAGGTTGGTAAGGTAGCATACAAGCTGGAGCTTCCGGAATCTAGCTCTATCCACCCCGTTTTTCACATGTCGCAATTAAAACCTGCTCATGGTTTTACTGTTCCTTCAGAACAGCCACCTCCACTCACTGAAGATATGGTTTGGGCTGCTACACCTTCAGACATCTTGGCAATTCGCTATCCCACTCCATCTCAGCCTGAAGTCCTGGTTCAGTGGCTGGGATTACCGGAGTCTGCAGCTTCTTAAGAGAATTATCATAAGCTTTGCCAAGCCTTTCCTTCTCATCACCTTGAGGACAAGGTGCGTCTTCGGGGCCTGGGTATTGTTACACCAACGGCTGATCCCAGGGGTATTTTGGTCTATAAGAGGAGAGGAAGAAATGCTGAGGTGGAAAAATAGTTTTAGAGGGAATAAATGTTATAACAGAATGGCTGAGCATATTCTAGAATGAGAATCTTTTATGTAACCAACTTATTTTGGGCAGCAAGTTATAGCTTGAATAGCCTATATATATCACTATGTAATAATTGGTTTAATCATTGAATATACTCACAATACATTCTCTCTGTTATCTTTCTCTGTAATCCTTCTTTTCTATATTCTATCTATTCTTCTACTACTATTTCTTTTCTTCTTCTTCTAATTCTTATCTTCTTCTTCTATGCTAAATTCTTATTTCTGTGTTGCAGGGCCTGGTTCACCACAGTATCACAACAAGAAAACGAACTAACCTTATGAATGTTCAAGAAGGGATCATTTCATTGAGATCTGAAATGCTGAAAGAAGAGATGAAATGGTGAAAAATGATATGCAAGAAGAGAGAGAAATAGGAGATGATGAAGAGCTGAAATGGCAGTGAACATGGAAAAAGCAGACATTGGCGTGGATTAATCTCAACCGTTGACGAAATGGCTCTCATAAATTATTTCCTCCCAGATTCATTTCTTGCCAGATAAATTCATTTCAGATGTTTGCTCACATAAATTTTTCTTCCCAGATTTTTGTTGGTCCCTTTTAGTCCCTGATTTATGGTGCCCTAGAATAAATTTATGCTTGATGTTTGTTGGTCCTACATTTTTTGCTTCCAGGTTTTTGTCTCCATTAAATGGTACCTGATTTTTTGATTCTTGAAATTTGTTCATCTCATATACTATTTCCTCTCAGATTTCTTTTCTGCTAGAAAAATTCATTCTAGATTTTTGCTCACAGCAAATTTTCTTCCTAGATTTTTGTTGGTCCTTTTTTAGTTAAAGAAATTTGTCTCCATTTTCTAACAGTAGTAGTTGTAGTTAGTGTCATTTTCAAAGATTTTTTAGATAAATCATCTTAAACAACTAAAATCAAAATACAAACTTACTTATTACCCTTAGAAAAAGCCAAAGTGATAATTATTACTCCCTCCTATTCACTCAAGTTGTCCCATTTCCTTTTGTGGGCAATTCACTCGAGTTGTCCCATTTCTATTTTGGTACATCTTTTTTGGACCAAAATGTCTTTAGAACATTCTTATATTTACCAAAACACCTTATATTAAAACCTAAAACACACTAATTAAAACCCCCCCAACCTAATTAACCTACAAATGATTCCCGCCCTTTATTAACCCATACCTTCTCTGATTACCCACCCTAGCCTATCTCTTCATCTTTGAATCCATCCCATTTCAGAAACCGTAGATTTTCATCTCCTTCCTCTCTTGTTCTTCGACGACGCTATTGTTAGACATCTACCCAACCCCTACTAAAACCCTAGATCTTTATCTTCTTCTTTTCTTCTTCTTATCTTCTTCATTTGACCCTAGATCTTGTTTTTTAAGAGCATCTGATTATGGATTTGCCTACTTCTTCTCTCTCGCATTATCACTTAAAGTTGTTGTTTGATGATTCTGAAGGTGAGGATTCGTATATTTCGTCACCACATTCTTCTGTTGAAACTTCTCCAAATTAGGGAAGAACCATGGATAATGAGGATGAACAAATTTCGGCTATGTTTGATTTGGGGCTTGATTTACCTGATGATGACATATTTCCTTCATCTGACTCAAAAGATTTTGATATTGATGATAATGTTACTGTTTATGATGTTAAGGGGGCCTTTCTCTCGTATGTGATACGGTTATTCTTTCCCTCTAACTAATGATGTTTATTGTTTTTTAGTATTTCAAGTGTATGCATGTTCTTTAGTACACCTTGGTATGTGATGATTAAATTTTTTAATGAGGCGAATGAAAAGCTCAATGATTGTTTAAAAGAGGGCTTATTAGTCACTAACAAAAACCATATACATATTCACAGTGCCACCAATCTTTGTGATTTTAGGAGGCAAAGAGTATGTGTATGGTTCTCAATGATGAAAACAATTTTTTTTCTAAGAGATGCGCCTAAAACGAAGATTTTGTTGTCATTTAAAACCGAAAAACTTTCCATTAAATGTTTAGTCATAAACAACTTCAATAAACATGGTGTTTAACCCTAAACATTGTCAATCACTACAAAAACCCCAAAAGTGTGACTTTGTGTTGTTGTTGTTGTTACTGTTGGATTTGTGATGTTGTGTGGCTTGTTGTTACTGCTAGATTTGTGATGTTGTGTGGGCTTTTTGGTACTACTATTGGTTCTTCTCTTTGTGGTTCTTGGTTATCTTGTTGTTATTATTTTGTTGATGTTTCCTTTCTGTTGTGTTGTTCTGTCACAATTGTTACTGTTGGCGGATGGAAAATGTCTTGGTCTTCAACTCCCAAATACATTAAAGCAACCTCTAAATGATCTCCATCCAAATGACGTAGTGCCTCACACATGATTTCATTCCTAATTGTTAAATAATCTGATAGTCTCCCTTCCCTAGCAAGCTTGGTTTTGTTCATGTGTTGTATGTGGTACTCAAAACCACCATGTTTTTTTCAATACCTCAACCTTACATGCTTATAAGGATATCCAAACAAACCTTAATATGTGGGGTTCTAAAGCTTCAAAAGCACATGTTACTACCCTAACCAATTGTGTGTAGTTGTATGCTGCTTTCTGGTGTTGTAACGATTGAATATACCTGAAAAAACCTAAATCTAACATGTTCATATCAAGGGATATTGAATCCATCTTGACTTGCAGCTTCCCTGAAAAGTCGATCACTGTCTAGAATGTGAGGTTTTGCATTATCCTGTTGAATATAGATTGTTTTGCTTGCACCCTCTGGCCATTTCTGTCTAATTGCTAGTAAGATGTTATCAATGAGCATTGATCTTATGTGAGCCTTTGTTATGGATTGAATGAGTTTAGTTTCTGGTTCCCCACTCTTCCTGTTTTTTGAACTTCTTTGGGCTAGCACTTGAGCTACAAAAGGAAAGATGCCAATATTTCCATCAAAAACTACTTTACCCTCATTAAAATAGATCGGTTTAGCAACCGCACACGTGAACATTATTTTGGGAACGAATATTTTTGACTGTATTTCCCTATGTGGCTCGAGTTCATTTGGAGTAAGGTACTACGTTTGTCGCGTTTGAGTTAGGTAGAACAATTTTTCATCTATATGAACTATGTTTGTAATAGCCCTAATAACGCTTCTCTTAATCTTAGCTTAAGTAGGTTTAGTAATAGATTAGTGTTATTAACCTCTCTAGTTGTTCATCCTTAAGTGCCAAAAAAATAGTGGGAGTTTTAAACTTTTAACTTTGAATATACAAAGTTTTATTTTGTTTAATATTGTTATTATATTAAAGAAAAGATTTCAATGCTTTTGGTTTTATTTAAGATTTGAATAAACTTATGTTATTTATATTTCCTTCAAAAAATTTGTTAATTTGATAAACATATTTATGTGGTTCATAAACTTTAAAGTATATGCAAATGATTTCACAAATCGTGTTGACAAAAGCTTATCTCATGTGTTTTAATAAAAATGATTTATATACGAAAATATATTTATGTAATTACAAAAGATTAGAAAAATAGCTTTATAATGATGTTATAGTTCATTAGTATTTAAAAACAATTTTTGATTATGGGTTGATTTTATTTTCAAAGAAAATATATTATTTTCTAAAAACTTGATTTCAGAATTTTACTTGACAAGTTATGTCATTTCTAAAAATCAGTTTAAAATAGCCAATGAACATATTTTAATCCTATATTTTAGTATGTCATCCAAATGGATGTTAGTAAAGACACACAACCATTAGATTTAGGAAACTTGTCATATGCTTAAGGATAAGAATGTAAAAGTGTGCAAAGGACTGATTGGAAGTCAGATTTGCATGTTATGGAAGAAAGACCAAGTTACCTAAGCTATACTCCATATAATTGGGTGATTTCACTTGGACAATTTCAGTAACACTCTAAGCTTTCTTTTGTGACCTCACACGCCATTATAACCATCCAAATATGATAGACACACATCATTCTTTAACCCCTTTCTGCATTCATCTCAAATTTGTTCCTGACAGTGTATAATATCTACCTAATTTATACATAATTTATCTGCATACATACCCCTCAAATTTCTATTACATATTCTAGACTCAGAATCAAACAAATGTTGTCAAATGGGATTTTTGCATTTAAGCTTTCATTTTGGAGCTAAAAATATTTTCATCCAAGGCTGGAATCTTATTACGGGACAGCAACTTTTGGTGAGCAATTCCAATATTTTTCTTATATACTTTCTTCACTTAAACCTCATCCAAGACCTTGAATGTCTTTATTTATGTGTAGGTGATATCATGGAAATTTATTAAGAAGAGATTAAGTCATATACTTGGTGTTTTAAGGATCCAATTAATATAGTTTTAAGATGTAAGTATGCAAAAGTTTTGGTATAGTTTTGCATGTTTGATTTTGAGGTTGATAATGAGTATATACTCTTAAGTAGTCAATCTAGTGTGAGTAATTTGGTGTTTAAAATTATGTAGGATGTTTGTTCAATCTCAAAGTGTATATATGGGAGTATATCCTTAAGGTACACTCAAACACTTTCTTTTGATTGCCTTGTAAAAACCTTGTTTTAGATAATGTTGATTTTGAATGATTTATCTTGAATGGAGAATTTGAAATGGTTACATGTTTTATTATTTAAAGAATGATTCATGAGTATGATGATGGAAGATTGGATTTCTAATTTTATTGTGGTGATTGAAGATTGCTCATAGTATAACTCACACACTAATCTACTTAAGCATAAATTGAATGTATTGAAGTAGTTTTAATATATGTTCTTTATATTTATGTTTTTTTCCAAATTCATATATGTTCTATGAAAATATTTTTCAGTTTCAAACACTAAATAAATATAATGTGGAATTAGTTGATTGCATCAACATTATTCAAGTATATATTACTATATAAAAATAATATCTCAAAATATCTCGGTAAAAACCCGTTTTTTATTAAAAAAATTATGGTTTTTGGTCAAAGTACGGTTTACGGTCTGGTCTGGTCTGAAAAATTTAAAAACCGAGATCAGACCGTAAACCGTAATTTTTTTTGGAAAAAAACCAGACCAGACCATTTAGACCGTAGACCAGACCAAATACTCAAATTACGGTTTGATTCGGTTTGGTTTACGGTTTTGACCAAACTTTTTTCAGCCCTAATTGTTTTGATGCTTCGGCAAATGTTTTGACTTTTGTGGGGAAATTACGTCAAAATGTTAGCTTTGAACTTGTGCAGCTCTTAGCCGTGTTCAATTTATTAACAAAAGTACTCTACAATATTTTTCCTATGTTTTAATATAAACTTATTTGAATAAGGTAAATTTGACGAAATAAATTTACAAGGATCATTTACCAAGTACGGCCTCTAAGGTTACTCAATTTCAAATAAACAGCCGCAAACTTTGTTTTTTACCAACTACAGCCTCCAACTTAACAAACATGACATCGAGACAGCCAAAACAACCAAAAAAAAGAGTAAAAAATGGGGTTAAAAAGGGGTGTTTTGGCTGTCTCGATGTCATGTTTGTTAAGTTGGAGGCTGTAGTTGGTAATAAACGAAGTTCGCGGCTGTTTATTTGAAATTGAGTAAACTTAGAGGCTGTAGTTGGTAAATGATCCAATTTACAAATATAGTTATTATTGACTTAATCTCGTTTGTTGGGTTGACTACTTTTAATGGGGCCTACTCTTACGGGAGTAGATCCAATTTTTTTTCAGGGTAGCTTGGTCGTGGAAGTGATGTATATATGTATTATGTGCTACGTGCGCGGCAAGGATTCCGTTTTGTCATCACTTCCTTTTGACTTTTGGTTATGTAAACGTTTTCTAAGTTTGGTATTGTAAATTAGGACTTTAAAGTTTCAGAAATATTTTGTGATTAATTAAACTAAAGTTAAGTATGTAAATAGTTTTCGTTAACTTTGATATTAGTTTGCTATGATCATCAGATCATAGGTCAAATTCAGTCCAGACATCTGTAAGTCTTCCGCTGTGTTAGTGGACAATATTATTATACTGTTTCCGCTGGTTTGGGCTATTTCAATGTTAGACATGTCAGTAAATTTGAAAGCATCTGTGTTTTCATCATACGTGCCACTAGAAATACAAAAGAACAACCTCCCATTCTTGTTAGTGTCGATTAAAAGTGGCTTTATTGCATTTGTATGCTTGCGAATGTGTTTCTTTTTCTTCCATCTCCATACAGTTGATTGGCTAACACCCATAGCATTCACTAGCATGTTAACCTGTGGCCCCCTCCTTTAGCTGACTTTTGACTGTAGCCCAAATTCTACTTACCGTCTTCCAATGAACATCGTACTTTTTGGCGATTTCCCCGATAATTCCATGTGTTGGCTTCCCCTTTTCGTGAAGACCAATCAATAAATGGCATTATTTCACTCCTTGTCAATTTATCTAATTCTTTGTTCCTCACCATATTTTTGGTTTGGCAATAAATGTAGTGGAGTACTAATGTCTTTGCAATAAATACTCCCTATTTATGTATGTTGTTGATTGTGGCACCTAATTTTTGGAGTTGATTATTTTCATTTGGCACCTGTAATATTGAGTTTGTGCAGCTGACATTTCATTGTTTGGGTTTTGAGCTGTTTGACTTTCAGTTTTTTGGAAAATTAAAGAATAGATGACATTTCAATTTTTGGCGTATTTTTTAAAAGTGACTAACGTATACAATAAATACATATTCGGTTTGTTGGTCTACTCTCTGAAGTCAACGAGCGAAATGATATCCGTATTCACAAGGATCGAGAAAAGTGTTTGTTATTCGATGTCGTTAATAAAGTCTTGAAAAGATCGAGAAGGAAGTAAAAGTATATGTACAAACCCCCAATATGAAATGTAATTTTAATTTAGGAAAAAGTGTCAAAAAGTACCTAATAAAATCTTTTTTTTCAAAAAAGTACCTAATAAAAAAGTTTTTTCCAAAAAATACCTAATAAAAATTTATTTTTTCAAAAGAGTACCAACTAACGGTTGGGGTTAACTTTTTCGTTATCTTTTTTTGCCCACTTTCAAGAAGTACCTAATAAAAATTTTCTTTTCAAAAAAGTACCTAATAAATTTTTTTTTTCAAAAAATTACCAAGAACACGACATAATTATCCAATACAATCACAACATAATATCTAACTTTAAGAGCATCATCCTATACAAACACAACATAAGAACATCATCCAACACAAACCTAGAGCAAGTAATGGTTGGTGTTAAGTTGAACGTTTTGACACCTTTTCCTTATTATTATTATTATTATTATTATTATTATTATTATTATTATTATTATTATTATTATTATTGTATTTGTACTGAATGATGTGTGACTTTTTTTTGGATTATGTTCTTAGGGTTATATATTATGTTGTTGTTGTATTAGATGATTATGTTGTGTTCTCGATACTCTTTTGAAAAGAAAAATTTTTATTAGGTAATTTTTAAAGATGGGCAAAAAAAGATAATGGAAAACTTAACCCCACCCGTTAGTTGGTACTATTTTGAAAAGAAATTTTTATGTTAGGTATGTTTTGGGAAAAAAAATTTTATTAGGTACGTTTTTGAAAAAAAAATTTTTATTAGGTACTTTTTGACACTTTTCCCTTTAATTTATGTAACTTAAATTAATTAGTGGTAATTAAGACTTTGTATTTTATTTATGAACCTTAATTTAAGATATGCAAGACTTTTTAATTTTAATTATGTAATTGAAAAAGTTTGACATTTTCCCTAAAATGGTCCAAATTAGAGGGAATCATTAAGAGTTTAATCAACTTACTTTTTTTTTTTTTGAAATGTAATCAACTTACTTAATAATAACACTTCCATCACATAGGTGTACTATGCATGTGCTCCCTTCAATTCCTTAATTTGCGTTCCCAACTCAAATGAGACAACTTGAGTAAATAGGAGGGAATATGATTTGTGAAGGGTTAAACAATTTGTTTTCATAGAAAACCGAACAGGCAAAGAGGCAAAGCAACACAGGAATGGAAAAAGATGAAAGATTATTTTAATATAGGAAGTTCAAAACTTTTTTAAGGGAATTGAAACAAGATATAAAGAATTTTCCCCATTTCCTGTAATATTTACTCCAAATTAGCCTAATTGAAACAACATTTTACTAATTTCAAAATTAATTATTCAGCCGGTCTTGGGCGAGACCGTCTCATTCTGAGACGGCCCAGCCCAACTTCAACTGCAATTAAAAAAAGGGAAATTAAATCAAAGCATATATAAACTTCCACATTTAAACTCAGACCAAATTAGGAAAACTTCCATATTCAAAACCAGCATCCCACGCGTGAAAAAAAGGTAAGAATAAACCGCAAATTTCTCTCAATGTTCCTCAAAATCTCTGCAATTCATTCATTCGGTTCAAGAAAATACTCAAAAATGTCTGCAATGGAAGATTTAATGAGCAAATTCGACATGGAAATGACGTTACAAGCGGCTAGAACAGATCATGAAGAAATTAAAGGTGAATTTGACGAAAAACGTGTGTTTTAGTGAGATTAATGTTAAACGATTTGTATATGTAATTCACAATCTTTACATTTCAGATTTGATGCTTGATGAAGATCAAATGATGNTTTGGACAGGGGTACACTGTCCAGCAGCAGACCTACCTCTTATGTTTTTTGAATTATTCTTCCACCAATAGCATCGACGGGAAGACAACCATTCATTGTCTTGAAATGTTTATTGAGTGATCGACAACCAACCGCCCTCATCTTCAAAACTCTTCTTAGAAGCCTCACACAACCTATCCATGGTATGTTGTGAACAAACTACATCGATTAATGGGGCAACCCGAATATGTCATGAACATCAGCGGGGCGTCAGAAGATACTCCTCTCAGACTTTCCATTTTTGATCCATTGCACCTAACCATATGGATCAAAGTTAGAACTAAGTATGCTAAATACCGGGTGGATATTTTGAAATATTAATGTCTAGCATCCCCAAACCCTACTTCTTTTATCGAATCAATTTGAGCTTTGGTTAGACCAACTTTATGCCCATCAAACTCCAAAAAGTATCAAATTTTACAGTTGGTTTTGATTTCTTTTTCAACCCTGAGCATACAAAAAAGTCCACATATTATGGTTTTAAGTTTATAAATTTTCATCTAATAAGTATCAGTTTACATATTAAAGCATGAATTGTTTTTGTTATTAATGTTTAGTAATAGCATACATGCATTAGTGTAATAACAAACAAAAAACCAAATTACATAATAGCATACAATTTCAAAACTTATCACTGTCAATGTATTACCATACATGCATCAATTATTCGCTTATCTTGTTTACATCAAATTATAAAAGACAAAATGAACTACATAACAAACATAAAAACAATACTTATCACTGTCAATTATCAACAAACATGCATCAATCATTCACTTAACTCGTTTGTTTTGAGATGATACTATATCAATTATACAACAACAAAATGAACTACACAAACAACATGCATTTTCAATACTTATCAGTGTCAATTATTACTACACATGCATCAATTATGCACTTATGTCGTTATATATTGATGATGTAACTATTATATATTTCATCAAACATGCATCAAACCATGCATCAACTGTAAGAACATAAATGACCTAAGTTTCAAATCTAATAACATATATATTTCATATTAACCCTAACAATTATGCAGAGATAACTTATGGTCCCTTTGGAGTAGATATTACTGCGACCTGTTCGTCTCGATCTGTTCTTGGAATGTTCTCCTTGACAACAACAGCATTCTTAGATGAATCTGCGTTCTTCTTTGTGCTTTAGCACTCAGTTTTTTATACTCCTTTCCCCTTCGAAAGACAGCAGCCAGTGGCAACTCTTCTTCTATTCTTAGGAAATTCTACATGGTAAGCACCAGGTTAAAGGAGACGCTGTTAATAACTAATCTTGTTTTTGTTTTCTACATGGTAAGCACCAGGTTAAGGGAAACTAACTGCCATAACTATATGGGCTAAAAAACGTTTGAATGACCGTTAATGGGTGAAATTACCATATTGCCCTTATTTAATTCTTCTTCATTTTCATTCTTTTCTTTCTCAGATTCATCCTAAAGTAATTGGGAAGAACTTTAAAGGAAGAAGAAGATCCCCAGGGCCGCCATTAACAACAAACTCTAAATCTCAATCTGAAAAATCCCAACTTTTCCATCTGGTAAGCTTGCACATCCCCTTTTTATCAGAAAAAATTTTGGAAAAAAAATTAAAAATCTTATACCTCATTTCTAGTATCGTGAATTCACAATAGAATCAAAAATTCAATATCTCAAGCCAAAAGAGGAAGAACAATTAACATTCTTCATTATACAACAACATTTTAAACATAAAACACCTCAATTTACCAATACTAAATCGGAAACACTACAAGCATAAGCCATGAAATTCAGAATAAATAATCAAAGCTTCAATGTTTTACAAACTGTAAAACCCAACTACAATTCAAGCTGGTAAAACATCCCACATTTCAAAATCAAAAACCCACCCACCAAAACCCAACAATCATCAAATAAATGATTATTGGGGTTTGATTACAATAAGTAATCATGCATCTATAAGTAAATAGAAGTATAAATACTATAGATTCCTTGATTTCTGAGCCACCAAACATCCCACTACTGAGTCAACTCGGTCCCCCCAACAAGAAGGTAAAAATAAAATTAAAATCCCAATCTGAAAAAATATAATCCATTAAAATTCTGAAACAAAAGTTTTGTTGTATTGAAATAAGGAAGATTAGTCTTTGTGAATCAGAATCCATTTCATTTCCAGTAATCAAGCTGCTGATCACTTAAGTTCTAAATTTATTAAATCTTTAAAAAATTCTTTAGAGTTTGTTGTTAATGGTGGATCAGGATGAATTGAGAAAGAAAATGATGAAAATGATGAAGAATTAAACGAGGGCAATATGGTAATTTCACCCATTAACGGTCATTCAAACGTTTTTTAGCTCGTATAATTACGGCAGTTAGTTTCCCTTAACTGGTGCTTACCATAAAGAACGAAAAACAAGATTAGTTATTACAGACGTTTCCCTTACCTGGTGCTTACCATGTAGAATTTCCCTTATTCTTACCTCTAGGCTTCACCATTGTTTAGAACAAAAACAAAGATACTATAAGCAACATGAAAACAGAAGGAAGACAAAAATCAACAAATGTTCAAAATCAAAACTGAAAAAATAAAACGATGAAATGATGAAGAAGACGTTACACAAAAACTGAAAATGATTAAGAACAACATCAAAAACGCAGAAAAATAAACGATCACAACAAAATAAACATGCATTATCAAAAACAAAATAACAAAGAAGAGGACGTTACCTGTGGAAACAATGGAGGAAAGTACGTGTGCGGCTGATTGGAAGAAGACAATCAGGAGGAAGACAATGGAGCAAGGACGAAAATAGAGCAAGGAAGTTGGAGATTTTGAGGTAACCACTACCAACTCCAATAACGAGACTGTTCCCAAACCGATAACAGAATATGAGAAGGAAGATTTTCAGAAAATGGAGATGAATGCTCTTGCCATCAAATTACTTCACTGTGGGCTTGGTCCAAATGAACACAATCAAATTATGGGCTGCAAAACAGCAAAACAGATCTGGGATCTGCTGGAAGTTACCCATGAAGGAACAAGTGAAGTAAAGCGTTCCGAGATTGAATTGCTCATGTCAAGATATGAAAGATTTGTTATGGAACCTAGAGAAAGCATTCAAGAAATGTTTACTAGATTCACTAACATCTCAAATGAGTTTGTCTCTCTTGGAAGGCTAATTCCCTCCGATGAACAGGTACGAAAAATCCTAAGGAGCCTACCTCAAGATGATCGCTGGAGAGCTAAGGTCACTGCCATTCAAGAATCTAAAGATTTCACCAAATTCAACCTAGAAGAGTTAGCGGTTCCTGATGACTCATGAATTACATTTGGGAACAGCGGACAGTTCCAGGAACAAAGGCCTGGCTCTGACAGCGAAATGATCAAGAAGAGTCAGAAAGTGATGAGGAAGAGGCCAGCAATGTTGGTGCGAAAATTCAAGAAGTTCTTCAGGAACAGCAGATATAATAATCAAAGAAACTTCAAAGAAAGAGGAACTACAAATTCAAAAGCCAACTTTGAATGCCACAAATGTGGAAGTATCGATCACTTCATCAAAGAATGCCCTCAATGGAAGAACGAGAGAGGGTAAAGGAAGGCAAGGGAAACAGGAAGACAACCAGTGAAAGGGAACTTCAACAAACCTGATTTTCGCAAAGCCATGATAGCTGCATGGGAGAAATCTGAAAGCGAGGCTGAAACCGAAGCTCCCATTGAAGAAGAAACAGCCAATCTCTGTCTCATGGCTACACATGATGAGAAGTCCAAAGAAAAGGAGGTATTGTCTTCTAATTCATTTCCTGATATCCTATTCAAATTGGATAAACATAAATTGATTAAAATGATTTTGGAGACACAAAGTAAACTAGAAAAACAAACAGCCAACTGTCTCCAAATTGAGAAAGACCTTAAGACTAGCAAAGACCAAATATCCAACCTAAATTCTTTTAGGTCCGATGTGCAAACACGGCTTTTTGATTTTCTTGACAAAAACGTGATGTTGAAGGAAGCAATAGAAAAGGTTAAACAAGAAAACATCATGTTAAACATTGAATTGAATCAATATAAATTGTTAGGAATAGAATTAAAGACCGAGTCCATTCAAGAGATTAAAACTAATTTTAATAAATTGAAGCTAGACCTAGAATCCGCTAAAAATGAAAATGAACAACTCAAGCTTGAATTAAATTCAAGAGGAAAAGGGAAAATCAAAGAGGTTCCCAAATGGATTCTTGACGCTAAAACTAAAGGAACTGAAGGTTTAGGATATAACCAGTATAATAAAAAGAAGAAGGTCTATGTTGATCTCCCAAGTAGCAAGGTCTGTTCCTTTTGTGGCAAGACAGGGCACCTGAAACATCAATGTTTAAAAAAAGAACAGCATAACAAAACGAACCAAATATATGTCGATAGAGTTTGGATTAAGAAATATGATTCATGTATAATCGACATGGAACCCAAGGATGGCTGGGTTCCACCCTCTAACAAGTAAGTTCGTTTTGCAGGTTCTAGTGAGGGGGAACAGCTCATGGTATCTCGACAGTGGCTGTTCCAAGCACATGACAGGCGATAGATCAAAATTTCTCTCACTAGAAGCCTATGATGGAGGAACTGTGACCTTTGGCGACAACATGAAAGGAGAAATAATTGCAAAAGGAAAGATAGGAAGAGGTCAAGTTCCCATGCTATAGATAACCTATTTTTAGTCGAGAATTTAAAACACAATCTTTTAAGTATCTCTCAATTTTGCGACAAAGGTAACTCTATAAACTTTACTTCTGAAAAGTGCATCATCTCTAGGAACTACACAGGAGACATCATACTGGAAGGATTCAGAAAAGGGAACACCTATGTGGTGGACTGCACACACTGTTCCTAAAACCAGTCTAACGTGTCTGAGCGTTATAGAAGATGACCCTCTTCTTTGGCATAAACGATTAGGTCATGCTAGTTTTTCATTGCTTAATACGTTACGATCTAAAGACCTAGTTAGAGGATTACCGTCCTTAAAATTTCAAAAGAATGAAGTATGTGATCCTTGTGTCAAAGGAAAACATGTAAGGTCGTCCTTCAAACCTAAAAATGTCGTGACCACCTCAAAGCCACTTGAATTAATTCATATGGATCTTTGTGGACCAATGAGAATCCAAAGTCGCAGCGGTAAGCGATATGTATTTGTTATAGTTGATGACTACAGTAGATTTACATGGACATTATTTTTATCCAGCAAAGATGAGGCTTTTGATGAATTTGTTGCATTTGCCACTAAAATTCAAAAATCGTAACAATCAACTTGTCCACATAAGATCGGATCATGGTAAGGAATTCGAAAATTCAAGATTATGGACTATTGTAATGAGCATGGTTTAAGTCACAATTTCTCCGCACTAGAATAGAACACCACAACAAAATGGTGTGGTGGAACGTAAAAATCGCACTTTAGAGGAAATGGCTAGAACCATGTTAATAGCTAGTGGTCTACCTAGAAATTTTGGGCCGAAGTCCGTTATACTGCATGCTATATTGTAAATCGTGTTTTAATTAGACCAATCACTTCTAAAACCCCATACGAACTGTTTAAAGGAATTAAACCTAATATTTCATATTTTCGAGTCTTTGGATGTCGATGTTTTGTGCATGTAAATGGAAAAAGAAATATAGGTAAATTTGATGAAAGAAGTGATGAGGCAGTATTTCTTGGCTATTCATCTCACAGTAAAGCTTATAGAGTTTACAATAAGAAAACTATGTGTGTTGAAGAATCTATTCACATTATCTTTGATGAAACAAATTTTACAACAAGTGAACAAGAAACAGGTGATTTTAAGATAGGTCTTGCAAACCTAGAAGATGATGAAAAACATACATAAGGAGCAAGAACAAGAAGAACTACAGCAGGTTCAAAATACTGAACCAAATCAAGAAGTGGAATAACAGGCAACTCAGGAACCGATTGACGTTCCCAATCCAGATATTCTAAGAGACATACAAGATGAAAGAATTGAAGCTGAGCCAAATCAGAATCAAGTCAGTGAGCCTGCTTCCACATCTGTCTCCACAAGAGACTTTGTCCCAAAGCCGTGGAAACAACAAAAGTCACATCCACTAGACTTGATTCTAAGCGATATGGGAACAGGCATACAAACAAGGTCCCAAATGAGAAACTTTTGTGCACACTTTGCTTTTCTCTCAACTTTGGAACCCAAGAATCATGAAGAAGCCCTTCAAGATTCAGATTGGGTGGTCGCAATGCAAGATCAATTAAATGAGTTTGAAAGAAATAAAGTGTGGCACATGGAACCAAAACCCAAGAATAAGAAGATTATTGGATTGAAATGGGTGTTTAGGAACAAGCTGGACGAGCATGGCACAATAGTCAGAAACAAAGCAAGGTTGGTGGTAAAAGGATACAATCAACAGGAAGGTATTGACTATACTGAAACTTTTGCTCCAGTAGCTAGATTAGAAGCTATTAGAATTCTTATCTCATTTGCTGCTTTTATGAATTTTAAATTATATCAAATGGATGTGAAATGTGCATTTTTAAATGGGTTTCTAGAAGAAGAAGTATTTGTGGAACAGTCGCCTGGCTTTGAAAACCCAATTTCTCCGGATCACGTCTACAAGCTTGATAAGGCTCTATATGGGCTAAAACAAGCTCCTAGGCAATGGTACGAGAGATTATCTAAATTTTTGATTGAAAACAAGTTCATAAGAGGTAAAATTGACAAGACCTTATTCTTTAAGAATAAAGGTTCGGATATTTTAGTTGTTCAAATTTATGTTGATGATATTATTTTTGGAGCCACTAATGAATCGTTATGTAAAGAATTTGCTGACCTAATGAGTGCTGAATTTGAAATGAGTATGATGGGAGAATTAAATTTCTTCCTTGGTTTGCAAATTAAACAAACTGCTAACGGTATCTTTATTCATCAACAAAAATATATAAAAGAACTTCTAAGGAAATATGGACCAGATAATGCTAAGACAAACCACACACCTATGGCTACTAACATTAGATTAGATGAAGACACTAACGGAATTAATGTTGATCAAATAATGTATAGAGGCATGATAGGATCTCTACTATATTTGACTGCTAGTAGACCCGATATTTCTTTTAGTGTTGGTTTGTGTGCTAGATTTCAATCAAACCCTAAAGAATCACACCATACGGCAGTAAAAAGAATTCTAAGGTATTTAAAGGAACAGATGACTTGTCCCTATTTTATCCGAAAAGTGATGTCTATGACTTGAAAGGGTATAGTGATGCAGATTATGCAAGTGATCTTGTGAATAGAAAAAGTACATCTGGAATGGTACAGTTTCTTGGCTCTTGCTTGGTATCATGGAGTTCCAAGAAACAGAACACTGTAGCTTTATCCACTGCAGAAGCTGAATATGTGGCAGTAGCAGCTTGCTATTCCCAAATGCTATGGATAAAACAACAGCTAAGAGACTTCGGTATTAAACTTGAATGTGTTCCTATTTATTGCGATAATACTAGTGCCATTTGCATTTCTAAAGATCCGGTGCATCATTCTAGAGTTAAACATATTCATATTAGGCATCATTTTCTTAAGGATAATGTAGAGCATAAAAATATTATTGTTAAACATGTCAATACTAGTGATCAAGTTGCAGACATAATAACCAAACCGCTTCCAAGGGAACAATTTGAAAAGATGAGGTTGGAGCTAGGGATGATCAAGCTTCATTAAAAGTTTAATGCTAGTATTCCTCCTCTAAACATCATGAAAATTGGAAGGGTTAGATCAACCACAACAACCAGGATTGAAAACTCAATCATTGCGAGATTTAGGTACGCAACTATCTAAGTATGTGCCATAAATGTTGTCTTGATTGCTTGCCAAATAGAGTAGACCATGGAGCATAATTTATTTTATTTTATTATTATTAATCACATATTAAAAATGAAAAATTTATTATATATATTTATTATTTTTACTCCACATAAATTCCAGCATTTTGGTTTTATTTTATTTTCGATGAGCCAACTTAATTTAAAAAGTGGAAGATGGATCATCGGGGTGTTTCGAAAATCAGTTACGTAAACCGCCACAGTCAATGAACCTAACCTAAAAACTACTCGTTACACCACTGAATATAAACGCGGAATCGTCAAATTTGAAGTAGTACAAAACCATTAAGTAACCGTCCTTTCAAACCATTAAAAACCCACTCCCTCACATCACATCACTCACTCCTCAATTCAAGTTCAGCACGCAAAATCGTCTCCTCATTTCACCATTTTCATCATTCCCTTAATCTTTCATCCTCTCTCTCACTCTTTTAACCATGAGAACCCCAAAATCTTCATCCTCCAGTAAGACCCCAAAGAAAAAGACGCCCAAATCTTCACAACCTAAGCCACTACAAGTCGTATATCCTTCCCCTTCAGTAGATGCACTACCGTCATCATCTCAAGAACCACAAAAATCAAACACCCCCAAATCAGCCATGCATGCCGGAACCAAAAGACCTTTTTCTACACGAAAAGGTACATCTTCATCCAAACCACTGAAAAGGATCAAGCGAGTAGACCCTGATAGTGCTGAGGAAGTAGCAAAAGAGATGTCAGTTGGGTTCGGACTCGACAAATATTGGTATGAATCTACATCTTTTCCCCAATTACACGCTATTTTACAAAATCAAGGGTGGGAAAACCTAATGTACGATCACTCATGCAACCCCATTTATCCCAATCTAATGCATGAATTTATTAAAAATTTCACCATTGAAAATGGAGTCTGTTCAAGTACCGTTAAAGAAATCAAAATTGAGTTTAATAGCTTAATGATAGGAGAATGGTTTGATGTTCCAGCTGTAGGGTTTGACACTTATTATGTGGGATCGAAAATTGTGTTTTCGGGTATCACAGAAAAGACAGTATTAAAATTTCTTGGACAAGATGATAAGAAACGATTTAGTCACAAGTCGTTGTCACCGCTTCATAAACTTCTTTACAACATTGCACGCCGATTTATTTTACCCCGCAATTCAAAGCGGAGTGAAGTTAATCTTCGTGACGCAACCTTAATTTATTGTATGGCTAACCACATAAAAATTAATTTTCCGTCTATGATGGTTTCACATTTGTCTGAATGCATTGAAAAGGGCCTTATGGTTGGTTATGGAGGTTTGTTGACCAGTATCTTTAAGAAATTTGGTGTACCGTTGGATGGCCTTCAATTCCCTATGAGCGCTAATAATAGAATAAGTGCAAAATGTCTTAAAAATTTGCACTTAAGTTTAAATGAAAAGGGGATTTTGGAGGACCTAATTGAAATTGAGGAAGTAAGTTCTGAGGAGGAGAAGGAGGAAATCGAAAAGGTAGTTGAAGAAGAGGAAGAAGAAGGAAAAACTGAAGAAGAAGGAAAGGAGAAAGAAGAAAAAGAAAATGAGGGTCAAGATGTTGTTCCCTCTGCCAGCACTGATAAGGCAGAAGCGAATAAGGAACAAAGAAAAGCTCATAGTGAGGGGGAAGAGTCAGTCGAAGAAAGGGATGAACTTGAGGAGGTTGACTCCAGTGATAGTTCTGATGATGAGGAGGTAGCAAAGCCGATAAAAGAAGAATCTCAAAATACTCCTAGGAAGAGCAGGAGGCTTGCTTCGAAACTCTCAGTTGGTAAGGATGAAGACACCTCTACAATGCCCACTAAGCAACCAACCAATGCCCCATCCTCACCACAACCAGTGTCCCATATACCATCTCCACCACCATCACCAATAGCAACTTTGGTAACGGGTTTTTAACGCGTCGTTTAACGCTAAGAACCTTGGTTAATCAAACACATTTATAAACACCCTAAGTACAACTATAGCGAGTATAGAGGTAAGTTGGGGATCGAACCACAAGGAACAAGAGCAATAAAGCTTAAGTGCTAGGTGTAGAGAATGGTGTGTGTATGTAATTGGGGGTGTTTGTGAACTAAACTAAGGGAAGCAATAAACAAGATTGAGATAACAATAATAAACAAACGGGGTTGGTGAGGATTCACCCTAGGTCGATGCTATGTTCTTCACACAAAGCTAAGTCAAGGGAGATTGAGCATGGCTCAATAGAGACACTCAAGATGACATGGGGAAGTTGATGACATATAGTCAATACGAACGACCCATAATCGCCCTATGTCTCACAAGGAGTGGCAGGACAAGATATGTATCGAATATCAATCAATCAAACCACAACAACCTCAACCCTAATCTAGCATATGAACAACATTCACCAAACCTAGGGTTTCACCAAACCAAAGCCCCTAAGAAATCTACTCTAGCATGTTTGAAACGAAAACAACAAAGAAAAAGAGAGAAAGCATGTATGTAAACACTAGGGCAAGGAATAAACTAATAATAATGAAAGACAAATCAAGAAAACTAACTACCAACTATTCTAGAAAGCAATAACCAAGGCAAGAACAACAAATGAAACCAAAGAACAAGATTCAAAGTAATAAATGAAGCATGAAAGAAAGAAAGCATTAAATGACATGAATGAACCATAGACAAAGTAAATGAAAGCAATAAAGAAAGATAGAAAGATAAACTTACATAAATGAAGGTGCTTGAATGTAAAGGAAATGAAATTACAAGACTTGAATGTAAAAGAAAGCAATTGAAATCTAATTCTAGGGTTTGAAATTGAAATTAAAGCATAAATGATGTTTAATAGAAGAAGGGGATTCTATCTATCAAAGCATAGGGTTTATGTTCATAAAAGTGCCCTTATATAGGCTACAAAAGAAGGGAACAAAAGCCCTAAAAGAATCCTACGTGGCAAGCTTGTCGAAGAAAACATATCGCTGAAACAGTGCAGCATTCGCCCGAAGGGACAGTAGATTCGACCGAATCTGGTCCATTCGACCGAATGGGTCCCAAATTCGGTATTTCCAGAAAGTTGAGTTCTTGGCTTTTGGGCTGTACTATGAAGATTCGACCGAATCTTGTGGGCTTCGACCGAATTGGGCCATTCGACGCGAATGGGCTTCAATTCGCCATTTCCAGTGGCTTTGCATCTTGGACTTGAGTGCAACATGGTCATTCGACCGAATTGAGCCAGGCTTCGACCGAATGTGGTCCTTTGGCCACTTTGAAGCTTCAAACATCCATCGAACGATCTCCGACCTTCGCGATATCTTCGGGGATGACCCGAAACACTTGTGAGAGCCTCGAAACACGTGCCTTTCTTCGACTTTGATGTCTAAGCCTCGAACTCGATCCGAATTACCTCGAAATCTCCCGAAAACACCTGAAATGACCTCTAAACACCATGGAGACAAGAACAAGGTAAAATCGAGTGTAATCATCATAAAACCAATGTAAAACAACGAGACTCGACACCAAAGTAGGGCTATAAATGTGCTCTAAATCGAGCACATCACAACCCCCAAGCTTAACCTTTGCTAGTCTCTAGCAAAGAAACTAGGTAGGAAAACATGAAAGCACAAGGGCATCCCAAAAACAAACTAACTACAAAAGCAAAGCAAAACTAGACTATGAAAGCAATAAAACCTAATACTCACTGTCGTAGGAATCACGATCGCACTTAGCACGTACGACAAGCCCTTTAAACCTCAAGGTCTCCCAAAGAGGACGAGTAAGGTCTCGTGAGGGTTTTCAGAAGGAGACCCACAAATCCAAAGCAAACAAACATGGTGAGCGGAGAACAAAACAATACAAGCATGTGCATGGGCAAAACTCTTCCCTAGCCATAGGTGTGCAAGTACAATGGTCTCAATAGAGCGCAATACCAAAGAGAATGACCAATTCCACAAGCTTGAGATCACTAGGGCAAGCAACAACACAGGCTATGCCACCCACTACCTAAAGAGGTCACAAGTCTACACTCCCCGGGTAATTTCTCAAAAGATGTGAGAAATATGCAATAACGCTCATGTGTTTGATTATGGTTCGTGTTTCGCTCAAAAACTTTCGACTAAAGATGAGTCGGGAATCAAACACCTAATAGGGGAGAATCATGGGGATTGTGTCATATCTAACTCCAGCACAGAACAAACTAATCGGACCAAGTCGAACAGGTTAGCACAAGGGTTGTAACGTTGGCTTAGGGTTAAGGTGGGATACATTTGGGAATGTGGAGCTAAGTAGAGGATAGCAAGTGACCCTAAACAAATAACCCACAAACATCTCATGACAAACCAATGAACACTATATCCAAACACCATAAATAACCCAATAAACTCATGAAAGCACAATGATCTCTATCATAAAACACCAAAAACATGAAATCTCATAAGCACAAGTGTCTCCAAGCTCATCTCCCAATAAAACATCGACCTTCTCACTCACATGAATATGAATGTGTATAAAATCTCAATGAAAATCAAGAGAAAGGTCGCCTCAAACATAGAATGTGTATGGATAAAACAATGAAAGCACTAGAGGAAATGGGAGAAGTAATAAGAGCTGGATATGAAATGGATAGAGTCATATATAAACCAACAACCATAATATCATAACCAAAAACCTACTCATCAATGTAGCACAAAACAACCCCACCATCACAAAGCTATCCTCTAGGTAGAGAAGAGGGACAATTTGGCTCATGTGGAGGCTAAATAATGTGGCTACAAAAGAAAAGGAAAAGGCAAGAATTTGGCTTAACCTAAAGTCAATTGCGTTCAAGGTAGGCTATTTGGCTATGTAGCTCAATTCTAGCGAACGTGTTATCATCCTTGGTCTCAAGAAAAGTCGACTATACTGGAGAAGAACCGACACAATACTTAGATCCCCTAACTAGCACTCACAATGAATGGAACTCGCAAGGAGTCCAAGAAGGCTCAATCCTTACGGCTAGTCGAAATGCGCCTCTAGAGGTAGACAACCAAGCCACAAACCAAGCAAACCCCAATTCCCCCAAGCTATGTGGAAAACAGTCGAACTCTAGGTCCCAAAACAGGCACAAGGCTAAGGAAATACGAGTTTGCATAGGAACATGAAATGTGCACAACAGAAGCTTGCATGCTAGACTCACAACTCAACCATTTATTGAAAGCAAGGATAAAACACAACTATACAACCTAAACATGAAACTATACAAGCTAAACAAGACAAAAACTAACAAACTAAACATGTGAAAAACTAGAAGCAAAAACTAAACAATAGTTACAATAATGCAAATCTTTCGAGATTTTGAAAGCGTAAGCGCATCCTCCCCCAAGCTAGCTCGAAAGCCGTCTCGGCGATGGGGAAGGCGAAAGAAAAACCAAAAGATCGAAAGATAGGCATTATTGGAACTAAAGAGAACACAAGGCAAACATCATGAAACAACACAAACCGGGTTATCTCCCGCAAGTACTTTTGTTTAACGTCGTTAAGTTCGACCCAGCTAACCACCAGCTCAAACAAATGAAAAGCTAGGGAAAGAAACCATACCTGAGCTAGGAGCGGACTCACTCCTAGCATCACCATCGCCTCGTACATGGTGACCCAAAACTCTCCACCTCGCAGCAGTGGCGGAGGTAAGCAATGTAGAACCGGGGTCACCCGGATGGAAAGTCAAATATGGGGCTCCCCCAAGCTTAGGTGGAGCCATCTTCTTCTCTTTTTATAACATTTTTCTTTTTCTTTTTCTCACCCGCTTCCTCTTGCGGGGTTGCTTGTCAATACTTTCAACTTCTTCATCATTTCGGAGTGCACAAGAACTAACTCCTTCTCCTTCACAACATCATCAACCTTTTTCTTCTTCTCATCATCAAATCTCCTCGCTTCATCACAGAAATCATCAAACCATCATCAAGTACATGGGCATCAAGAACATCAAGCCCTCCAACCTTATCACCTTGAGAATCATCCACAACATCTAGAGAGAAAAGTTGCTCGACCATGGGCTCTTTTGAAGACTTAGCAAACCCAAAAACCGCTTGCTCATTGGGCACCCTTATAGTGATGGTTTCGGCTTCACAATCGATAAGGGCACCCAAGCTCTTCAATGCATCTCTCCCAAGAATGAGGGGAGTGTAGGGGTCTTCCACCATATCTAGAACAACAAAATCACATGGGACAACAACACTTCCCACTTGGATTGGAAGATCCTCAAACTCCCCACAAGGCACTTTAACGCTTCGGTCGGCAAGTTGGATAGATTTCTTTGATGGCTTAAGCTCAAAAGCAAGGTGTCTGGCAATACTCATCGGCATGAGGCTAATAGAGGCCCCCAAATCGGCAAGTGCTCCCTTGGGTTTTTGGTTCCCAAGGGTAACGGGTAGTACAAAGGGTCCTCTAGCCTTTTCTTTCTTAGCCCAAGTGCCTTGGACAATGGCACTAACTTGCTCCGGTAGATTGACAACCTCACTTTCAAGCCTCTTTTTGTTACCCAAGAGTGACTTCAAGTACTTGGCATATTGAGGCATTTGCTCCATTGCCTCTAAGAACGGGATTTTCATTTCCAATCGCTTCATATGCTCAAGAAACTTGAGAAATTTGGCTTGCATTTGTTTTTCTACCGCCCTATATGGGAAAGGAAGCGGAGGGCCATTTAGGCGTTCACGAGCTCGCCACTCTTGCATCTCTTTCCAATTTTTCTCTTGTTCCAACTTCTCCTTTTCTTTCACTTCATCTCTCTTCTCAACCTCTTCTTCTCTCTTCTCCTCACAAACTTCCTCAAGAATTTCTTCTTCACCCTCTCCCCCAAGCTCATGCTCAACATCTTCTTGCAAATCATTACCCATAGAAGGACCATCACCCAAATCATCACTCGAAGCTTCAATTGGACCCGGATAGGAAGTACCCGATCTAAGGAAGATCGCCTTGCATGTGTGGTGGTTTGATGGTTGATTAGGAGGTGGAGGTTGGGTGGATGGGTTAGGTTGAGGGTTGGATGGGAATAGCATAGGTGGAGGTGGTTGGGCTAATTGTGCAAGTTGGGTCTCCAAATTCTTTTGTTGGGTTTGGAGTTGAGCCATTTGAGTGATCAAGGTTTGATTGAGTTGGGCTAAGGTGCTCAATTGGGTTGTCATGAAGTCTTGGTTAGGAGTGGGGTTAGGAGGTGGTTGGGTGGTTGGGTATGATTGGTTGGGATTGGGTCGTGGCACTTGTGGGTAAGGCTTGTTTCCATTGGGCCTAGGAAAACTACCACCGGCTTGATTGTTGTAAGAGCCATAGTTGTTGTAGCCTTGGTTGAAGTTTCCTTGACCATTGTTAGGATTGAAGGGAGGTCGGGAGGCCGGATTGTTGAATAAGGTATATTGAGAGTACCCTTGACCTTGGTTCCCATACCCCATAGCCGCTACATGTTCGGGATTGCACCCATACCCATCAAAATTCGTCGCTTGGGCCCCTTCATAAGCACTTGACCCATAATTTACCGATGCCACATGCTCCGGATTCAAACCCCCACAATAGGATGTATCATGATTAGTACCCCCACAAATACGGCATGAAAAACGTTTGGCTTCATTAGCGGCGGAGACATTGGAACTACTTTGGGCCAACTTAAGCTTGGACAATTTCTTGTCCATGATTGCTTCAATCTTAGCACCGATCGAGTCAATATTTACACCATCGATCACGCCCCTTTGTTGTTTACTACCCCTTGCACCACCCCAAGTGCTATTCTTGGCTACCTCCTCGATCATGGCTTTCACACGGTCGCATGGGATTTTTGAGAGTTGCCCACCAACCGCGGAGTCTAGAAGTGCTTTAGTCGAATCATCAAGCCCGTCATAGAAGAAGGTATTCAAATGGTTCTCCCCATATTCATGATGGGGGCAAGCTCGGAGCATACCCTTAAATCTAGTCCATGCGGCACATAGGCTCTCATCATCCTCTTGTGTGAATGACGCGATCTTTTTGCGCCAATCTTGAGTGCGGTTTGTAGGATAGAACCTTTCGAGGAACGCCGTTCTCAATTGCTCCCATGTAGTGATGGAGTTCGGCTCTAAACATTTATACCAATCCTTGGCGTCCCCCGCTAGACTAACTGAAAAGAGGCATAGCTTGATGTAATCGGGGTGGTTAGGGCATTGAGGTATGAACCTACAATTCTCCGTGAATGCCTCCAAGTGTATGAGAGGACATTCATTCCTTAAACCGCAAAATGGATTTTCTTTTACCATCCTTGTGTTTTGTGGGTCTATGCGGAAGTTCGGTGGGGCATTAGGTAGTACCACGGCCTCGTGGAACTCTCTTGAGCCCGGGGTCCCAAATTGCCCAAATAGAGGTTGATTGTTGTCGGCCATTGATGGAGGTGGATTGGGTCTAGACGATTGACGTGGAGTAGGAGGAGGAGATCGTCTAGTGACCCTTTGTATCTCTGGATTGTATGGAACAAGTTGTAGCTGTGATCTCCGTGTGCTATAGCTCATGCAAACAACACTAGAAACCAAGCGTAAGCACTGACAAGCAAAAATTATTCAAACAAAAACTAAAGAAAGCAATAAGATGGACTACACAAGCACAAAAAACTAAAACGCCTTGTTCCCCGGCAACGGCGCCATTTTGGTAACGGGTTTTTAACGCGTCGTTTAACGCTAAGAACCTTGGTTAACCAAACACATTTATAAACACCCTAAGTACAACTATAGCGAGTATAGAGGTAAGTTGGGGATCGAACCACAAGGAACAAGAGCAATAAAGCTTAAGTGCTAGGTGTAGAGAATGGTGTGTGTATGTAATTGGGGGTGTTTGTGAACTAAACTAAGGGAAGCAATAAACAAGATTGAGATAACAATAATAAACAAACGGGGTTGGTGAGGATTCACCCTAGGTCGATGCTATGTTCTTCACACAAAGCTAAGTCAAGGGAGATTGAGCATGGCTCAATAGAGACACTCAAGATGACATGGGGAAGTTGATGACATATAGTCAATACGAACGACCCATAATCGCCCTATGTCTCACAAGGGAGTGGCAGGACAAGATATGTATCGAATATCAATCAATCAAACCACAACAACCTCAACCCTAATCTAGCATATGAACAACATTCACCAAACCTAGGGTTTCACCAAACCAAAGCCCCTAAGAAATCTACTCTAGCATGTTTGAAACGAAAACAACAAAGAAAAAGAGAGAAAGCATGTATGTAAACACTAGGGCAAGGAATAAACTAATAATAATGAAAGACAAATCAAGAAAACTAACTACCAACTATTCTAGAAAGCAATAACCAAGGCAAGAACAACAAATGAAACCAAAGAAACAAGATTCAAAGTAATAAATGAAGCATGAAAGAAAGAAAGCATTAAATGACATGAATGAACCATAGACAAAGTAAATGAAAGCAATAAAGAAAGATAGAAAGGTAAACTTACATAAATGAAGGTGCTTGAATGTAAAGGAAATGAAATTACAAGACTTGAATGTAAAAGAAAGCAATTGAAATCTAATTCTAGGGTTTGAAATTGAAATTAAAGCATAAATGATGTTTAATAGAAGAAGGGGATTCTATCTATCAAAGCATAGGGTTTATGTTCATAAAAGTGCCCTTATATAGGCTACAAAAGAAGGGAACAAAAGCCCTAAAAGAATCCTACGTGGCAAGCTTGTCGAAGAAAACATATCGCTGAAACAGTGCAGCATTCGCCCGAAGGGAACAGTAGATTCGACCGAATCTGGGTCCATTCGACCGAATGGGTCCCAAATTCGGTATTTCCAGAAAGTTGAGTTCTTGGCTTTGGGCTGTACTATGAAGATTCGACCGAATCTCTGTGGGCTTCGACCGAATTGGGCCATTCGAGCGAATGGGCCTTCAATTCGCCATTTCCAGTGGCTTTGCATCTTGGACTTGAGTGCAACATGGTCATTCGACCGAATTGAGCCAGGCTTCGACCGAATGTGGTCCTTTTGGCCACTTTGAAGCTTCAAACATCCATCGAACGATCTCCGACCTTCGCGATATCTTCGGGGACGACCCGAAACACTTGTGAGCGCCTCGAAACACGTGCCTTTGCTTCGACTTTGAAGTCTAAGCCTCGAACTTGATCCGAATTACCTCGAAATCTCCCGAAAACACCTGAAATGACCTCTAAACACCATGGAGACAAGAACAAGGTAAAATCGAGTGTAAATCATGTAGAACCAATGTAAAACAACGAGACTCGACACCAAAGTAGGGCTATAAATGTGCTCTAAATCGAGCACATCAAACTTCTCCACCACCATTTACCTCACAACCATCCCCTACACACACTGGTTTTGATACGAACCGTTCACCTGTTCCACCCGCATCATTTGATCTTCTTCTATCTAAGTTTGATCATCTGCAGTCTCTCTTCTATGCTTTTCAAGATGAGATTCGTGTTTCACTTGCATCAATCACTGACCAACTTACCCAGATGGAGTTCCGTCTTGGAGCCAAACTAGACAAAGTGGAAGTGCAAACCGAGGTTGTTGATGAAGAGACTGCTCAGTGATCCCTCTTCTGCTTTACCAGTTTATATTTTATTAGTTTGTTGGCCACACCATTTGAAGTTGTAATCTCAAAACAATCTTTTTTTCTTTCTTTTGAACGTACCAGCTGGGGTACAGACTAGTATGTCTTTTGTTGCTCTATATAACTATGCTACTATCTTTTATTTCCTATTTTAAATGGTCTATAATGTTTAATGCTTGCATTTCTTGACTTATGTTTTGGCATTTGCTCATTTAGTTTGCTGCTTACTTTCTTAATTTGTCTAACGCTTGCCTTAGTGCTGTGGTTTGATACAAACCCCTACTTTTTGATTGATGTCAAAAGGGGGAAGAAAGGCAACAAAACTTAAGATGATTCTTGTGATGACTCTTGTGAATGCTTATGCTTAACTTAGTCTTTGTTTGTTTTTTAAACGTGTGTTTACATGGTTTCTGTTTTTTTTGTTAAAGGATCATGGTTTGGTTTATTAGATAAGCTACTGTTTCTACTTATGCTTAGCTATTTGGATTAGTTGTTTATCACTTATGTTTTAATTAGATTCTTACAACTTTATATTATTGAAGTTGCTTAAATTATTGTGTTTAATAATTTTTAATTTTGAAAACTTAAGTCATGTTTAACCACATGATCTTCGACAAGTTTTAAAAAATTAATTTATTAGAGTAATATGCTTGATTAAGTGTTTTAGTAAATTATTTGTAATGATTTGATTTACTAAATATGTTTGGACTTGTGTTAATCTCTAGCATGTTCAAATTATGTGTTTTACTCTATGTTTTACTTAAGTTTGTTTATAAAGTTTGCCATCATCAAAAAGGGGGAATTTGTTGGCCCATTTGAGTTTTGATGATGACTTAACCTTTATAAACAAACAAATTATTTTTGAGATTGTTTTTATAGGTCATATATCCGATTATCAAAGATCGTCGATAGCACCTTAGAAGGTTGTGGAAGAACATTACAAGTCTACGTCAAATACTTAAGTCACATGGACCAGTTCCAGATTGGTCAAAATCGAAGAGTGTCCAGACGTCCCAACGCAACCAGTCAGAGAAAAAGTCAACGAGAAATAAGGGAAATAAATTTTTATTTTTATTTTTCTTTTATTGACTTGTACGGATGAAAATCTGATTTGCATAAGGATTTTAATTGGCAATTAATAACTAACCACGTAAGAGAACTTAAAATTTTAGATCCTATTTTATCTCCACAAAAATAGGACTTCCTATTCTTGGCCTAACCCTAACCGTTTGCTTGGAGTAACCCCCCAAGTTTCATGCCCACTACTCCCACGTTTTGGAATATGGGTTTATGGCTAAAATTGTTCTCATGAGTATATAATTAGAATTTTCATAACCGGCACAATTTGGAGAGACATTCATTAATATTGTCGAGTGCCCCATTAAAAATTACGTGAGATCTAAATCAAGAAGAGGAAAAATTTAATTGTTCTTAATTGCCAATTAATTCATTTGATTTTTCCTTGTGCTTTTCTTTGTTTTTCATCCAATTTGAGAATCTTACTTTGTAAGGGTTTTATGAGTGTGTAAACTTAGACTTTGGGAAGTCTAAGGGGGAAATTAGAGAAGTTTATGTAAAAGAGAGAAAAAGAAATGAGAAGAAGAACCGAGAAGGAGAAATAGAGAATTAGGCCTAGAGAAGAGAAGGAGAAGAATTTTATGTAATAGAGTTGTAAATTACATAAAGTTTAATAAGAGAAGTTGAAATCCCAAGAGGTCGTGGCTTTCTTTCTTACAAGGCCAAGAAAGTTTCCACGTTAAATCTTTGTGTTCTTTTAAGTTTCTTTATATTGCTTTGAGTATTTTATTATTCTGAAATTCCGCAAGAAACAGGGCAAAAATACTCCTAAAGGCTATACAACAATTCACCCCCCCCCCCCCCCCCCCTCTTGTTGTGTTCAAACTCTCTAAGTGTTTCTACAGTTCAAAAGTTCATCCCTATTCTTATTCACATTGGACAAGACCAATCTACTACAAATCAACCCCCTGTACCTTATCCTGTCCTCGTACGATGAAAGAGGGCCAAAATTGTGATCGCCCATAAATTGTTCCATAAAAAATGCAGCATACACACCACAGTCGTTTGCTTCATTGACAGTCCAGGGCATTTTTACAATTCGGAGATTGTAATTTAGCACTTCATCGGCACAGGAGTGTTCAAACGCATCCAGAAAATCGGAGAAACAGCCCACAATAAGCTTGTGCAAGGTTGTTGCATCCTTATAGTCCTTTCCTCTCTTTATGTTGTTTAAATAATGAACAACCTTGCTCTCTGTATCAATCACAAACATCACATGGTGTTCTTGTTTTTCCAAAGTCATGGGAATGAAAACTAGAAATTATACAATTACTATATTAGATTTTGTTTCATCAAAGTGACAGACATAATACCATTATTGATACATATAATATAAAAATTGAAAACACAAACACCTTATAAATTATAATGTAAAGTGCCTCAACAATCATATTAAGTCTGCAGATTCATCAAACCAACGAATACTAAAATCAAAATATACTCCATGTATCAGAATAAACATACAATGTTTTTTATCTTAATTTCAGAGTTTGCATTAATCAAACTCACATGCTCCTCCCAAGCATCAACAACCTCCACTTTCAAATTGTTCACCTTCTCGACATCCTTCTCATTCATTAGCATCCCCAAAGGACGCTATCAAATTAAAAACAAAAAAAATAATCTTAAAATCTCTTATATTTACTTAAAATAAACACGATTAATAAGCTCTTAAAAAGAGGTGTTAACCACTTACACAGTGTTGTGTTGAGAACAAAAAAGCTCTCAAATCTTTATTTGGCAAGGCCAGATCCTGATTCCTCTCAATCATACTCAAGTAGACTGCCCAACAATCAAGAATTACAGTCTTAATTTTTCCAAGGTTCGTCAACGATTGAGCTTCGCCACGTGACACAGCATAAAATTCACCGAACGCAAAAGTATCCTCATTGAGAATGAAGGAACACAAAGAGACATAGTATTAAAAACGCGAATTAAACAACATAAAAAATTCACCATATTATAAAAAAGGTATGGTTCATAGAACTCACAACTGTCCGTTGTTTCTTCTAACATACAATAGTCAATGACCTCCTTCTCCAACACACAAAGATCTTTAAACAATTCCCTATTCATAATCATAAACTAGGACACATACGGGACATCAACACCCCGTGCCCCCAGCTCGATCGAACAACACTACTTCAAAGCCGATGGTACAATTCTTTCATTAGGACTTTCTTGGTTTTGGACAGGGGTACACTGTCCAGCAGCAGACCTACCTCTTATGTTTTTTGAATTATATCTTCCACCAATGCATCGACGGAAGACAACCATTCATTGTCTTGAAATGTTTATTGAGTGATCGACACAACCCCCTCATCTTCAAAACTCTTCTTAGAAGCCTCACACAACCTATCCATGTATGTGTGAACAACTACATCGATTAATGGGCAACCCGAATATGTCATGAACATCAGCGGGCGTCAGAAGATACTCCCTCTCAGACTTACCATTTTTGATCCATTGCACCTAACCATATGGATCAAAGTTAGAAACTAAGTATGCTAAAATACCGGGTGGATATTTTGAAATATTAATGTCTAGCATCCCCCCAAACCCTACTTCTTTTATCGAATCAATTTGAGCTTTGGTTAGACCAACTTTATGCCCATCAAACTCCAAAAAGTATCAAATTTTACAGTTGGTTTTGATTTCTTTTTCAACCCTGAGCATACAAAAAAGTCCACATATTATGGTTTTAAGTTTATAAATTTTCATCTAATAAGTATCAGTTTACATATTAAAGGCATGAATTGTTTTTGTTATAATGTTTAGTAATAGCATACATGCATTAGTAATAACAAAACAAAAACACCAAATTACATAATAGCATACAATTTCAAACTTATCACTGTCAATTATTACCATACATGCATCAATTATTCGCTTATCTTGTTTACATCAAATTATAAAAGACAAAATGAACTACATAACAAACATAAAAACAATACTTATCACTGTCAATTATCAACAAACATGCATCAATCATTCACTTAACTCGTTTGTTTTTGAGGATAACTATATCAATTATACAAACAACAAAATGAACTACACAAACAACATGCATTTTCAATACTTATCAGTGTCAATTATTACTACACATGCATCAATTATGCACTTATGTCGTTTATATTATGATGTTAACATATATATTTCATCAAACATGCATCAACCATGCATCAACTGTAAGAACATAAATGACCTAAGTTTCAAATCTATAACATATATATTTCATATTAACCCTAACAATTATGCAGAGATAACTTATGGTCCCTTTGGAGTAGATATTACTGCGACCTGTTCGTTCGATCTGTTCTTGGAATGTTTCTCCTTGACAACAACAGCATTCTTAGATGAATCTGCGTTCTTCTTTGTGCTTTTAGCACTCAGTTTTTTATACTCCTTTCCCCTTCGAAAGGACAGCCAGTGGCAACTCTTCTTCTATTCTTAGGGAAATTCTACATGGTAAGCACCAGGTTAAAGGAGACGCCTGTAATAACTAATCTTGTTTTTGTTTCTACATGGTAAGCACCAGGTTAAGGGAAACTAACTGCCATAACTATATGGGCTAAAAAACGTTTGAATGACCGTTAATGGGTGAAATTACCATATTGCCCTTATTTAATTCTTCTTCATTTTCATTCTTTTCTTTCTCAGATTCATCCTAAAGTAATTGGGAAGCAACTTTAAAGGAAGAAGAAGATCCCAGGGCCGCCATTAACAACAAACTCTAAATCTCAATCTGAAAAATCCCAACTTTTCCATCTGGTAAGCTTGCACATCCCCTTTTTATCAGAAAAAATTTTGGAAAAAAAATTAAAAATCTTTATACCTCATTTCTAGTATCGTGAATTCACATAGAATCAAAATTCAATATCTCAAGCCAAAAGAGGAAGAACCCAATTAACATTCTTCATTATACAACAACATTTTAAACATAAAACACCTCAATTTACCAATACTAAAATCGGAAAACACTACAAGCATAAGCCATGAAATTCAGAATAAATAATCAAAGCTTCAATGTTTTACAAACTGTAAAACCCAACTACAATTCAAGCTGGTAAAACATCCCACATTTCAAAATCAAAAACCCACCCACCAAAACCCAACAATCATCAAATAAATGATTATTGGGGTTTGATTACAATAAGTAATCATGCATCTATAAGTAAATAGAAGTATAAATACTATAGATTCCTTGATTTCTGAGCCACCAAACATCCCACTACTGAGTCAACTCGGTCCCCCCAACAAGAAGGTAAAAATAAAATTAAAATCCCAATCTGAAAAAATATAATCCATTAAAATTCTGAAACAAAAGTTTTGTTGTATTGAAATAAGGAAGATTAGTCTTTGTGAATCAGAATCCATTTCATTTCCAGTAATCAAGCTGCTGATCACTTAAGTTCTAAATTTATTAAATCTTTAAAAAATTCTTTAGAGTTTGTTGTTAATGGTGGATCAGGATGAATCTGAGAAAGAAAATGATGAAAATGATGAAGAATTAAACGAGGGCAATATGGTAATTTCACCCATTAACGGTCATTCAAACGTTTTTTAGCTCGTATAATTACGGCAGTTAGTTTCCCTTAACCTGGTGCTTACCATAAAGAAACGAAAACAAGATTAGTTATTACAGACGTTTCCCTTAACCTGGTGCTTACCATGTAGAATTTCCCTTATTCTTACCTCTAGGCTTCACCATTGTTTAGAACAAAAACAAAGATACTATAAGCAACATGAAAACAGAAGGAAGACAAAAATCAACAAATGTTCAAAATCAAAACTGAAAAAATAAAACGATGAAATGATGAAGAAGACGTTACACAAAAACTGAAAATGATTAAGAACAACATCAAAAACGCAGAAAAATAAACGATCACAACAAAATAAACATGCATTATCAAAAACAAAATAACAAAGAAGAGGACGTTACCTGTGGAAACAATGGAGGAAAGTACGTGTGCGGCTGATTGGAAGAAGACAATCAGGAGGAAGACAATGGAGCAAGGACGAAAATAGAGCAAGGAAGAAGAAAATGGAAAACTTGAGATTGGAATGATTTGATTTGAAACTGAAATGGCAATTTCAGAAGTTAAAGAATTTCCAAAAAAAAAATGAAAAAATATGGAAACTTGGAGGGAAAGGCGCGCGCGTGTAACACACGCGCCTAACATTGGGCCGGCCCATCTCCCGTCTTAGAATAGGATGGTCTCGTCCAAGTTTTTGTGTTAATTATTTCCATTTTTTAAAGTTGGGCCCCAAAAAACCAGGGCCCTGAGCCATTGCTCATGGTGCTATTGGTATGGGCCAGGCCAGCTTATAAGTCCCAAATCTTCATCCTTGATCAACCGTCTTCGATCAATCAAATTCCTGATAAAAAAAAGTTAAGATCAAAGATTAATTCAAGAGAAGACATGATTTTAATGTGAAATGGGAAAAAAATGAGGAAAGCAAGAGATGAAGAAATTAACCAAGATAAAGAAACTCTCAGCATCCTATCACCTTCAAGAAGAAAATTAGAAAAAAGTTAATGCCACAATAAATCAATTAAATTCATAATTAACAAACGAAACCGACACCCATCTTCGATCAATCAAATTCCTGATAACAAAAAGTTTAGATCAAAGATTAATTCAGGACAAGACATAATATTAATGTGAAATAGGAAAAAATGAGGAAAGTAAGAGATGAAGAAATTAACTAAGACAAAGAAACTATCAGCATCCTATCACCTTCAAGAAGAAAATCAGAAAAAAGTTAATGCCACAACAAATCAATCAAACTTATAATCAACAAACAGAACCGACAATAATTTAGAAACAAAATCAAAACCGACAGTAATTTAGAAACAAATCAAATTTTCATATCCGCACAAGCAAAAAAAACTAAATTCCTGATCAGTTGAAGATCTCAAGTAATCTCCTTCCATAAATCTGAGAGTGTCAAACAAAATCAGCAAACCAAAAAATCAGCAAGTTCAGATTCAAACCGAAAATCAAATTAAAAAAAATCAGATGAAAAAATCTGGAATGAAATAGAAAATTCAGTTCTACCGGATCAGTTGAAGATCTCAAGTAATCTCCTTCCATTAAATCTGAGAGTGTCAAACAAAATCAATAGACCAAAAAATCAGCAAGTTCAGATTCAAACAGAAAATGAAATTAAAAAAATCAGATTAAAAAACCTGGAATGAAAACGAAAATCAAATTTGAAGCTTTGCCATCAGCTCTGTGTCAAAAAAATTCAGTAGACCAAATAAATTTAAACAGAACTAAGAAACAAGAATAAGATAATGGAAGCTAAATATGGGAGGGGCCAAAAGGAAATGAAGGAAACAGTAAATCGAAAATGAGAAGGAAAAAAAGAAATGATGGAAATGATGAGTGAAAAAAGGAATGAACTGCCTTAATTAGCCACCTAGAAAATAGGGAGATGGAAAAAGCAAAACACCATAACACTATTCATCAACAATACTTATGAATAGTAATGAATAATGAGGGAGTGAATAGTGATGAATAATGTTGCAAGCTAAGTCATATTTATATATACATAGATTAAGATATTTACTAAGGGGTTGTTTGGCATATGGGACTTAGGGAGGGAATGGGACTTTATTCTAAAAATATATCCAAGTCCTTGTTTGTTTTAAGGGAATGGCCGGGTATAGGGAATAGGTATAAAAATGGAGAAAGTCCCTAAAATCTAAATCTTGGTGAAAGGTGGTAATTGGTTTCATCATTTCTTCGAAGTCCCTAATATACCAAACAAGGAATGACACTTTTATATCTTTAAAGTCTCAACTTAAAAATCTTATCTTAAAGTCTTACCAGTCCCATTCCTTTGTGCCAAACACCCCATAAAGAAAGAAAGTGGACTATAGTATTCGTCTTTAGAAAAGATGGTCTGCTTGTGTGTAAAATATCGGTACTTTTCTATGCCATTTCAATCAAAAGAAGTAGCGTTTAATTTCTCTCCCATTTGAACACTGGACCAGCAAGTCAGCGAGATTCTCACCGGCGGCAAGTCCTCACCGGCGGCGATCAATGGACTAGGTAAATAAATTAGGGCTTTTAAGTTTATCCTTTTTAATTCTTAATTCTATTTGTAGTTTTTTTTTCTTTAATCAATTTGTTTATGAGTTTATGAATTTATCTATTTGTTTAGAAATTAGGGCTTTTATAATATATATATTTATCTATTTAGATAAATAAATTAGGGTTTTTAGTTTTATAATTTTCTTAGTAATGATTAGGTAAAATTAGGGCTTTTAAAAAATTAGGTAAAATTAGATAAATTAGGGTTTTAGGTATAATTTTCTTAGTAATGATTAAGTGAAGTCGAAATCCTAAAAAAAAGGTAAAGTCGAAACGCAGACTCTCAGATGTGACAAATGAGCACTATTATCGTGGTAATGTTTTCTACACGATTATTGATATGTAAATGCAAGAACTTGATTGTTGCTTTCCTGAGATTAGTGCTGAGTTACTTATTGGAGTTGGTTGTTTGAATCCTTCTAATTCATTTTCCTACTACAACAAAGAGTAGGTACTCAAAATGGCAAAGTTGTATCCCGATGATTTTGATTATTTGGCCTTAGATCGCCTAGGTGCACTAAGGCGCCAGCCAAATCGCTTCATTGAGTCTAGGCGCAGCGAACACAAAGGCGACCAAAAAGGCGCGCCTCACACGCGCCTCGAGCCTCATGCGCCTTTGAAGTCCAGTCTCTGATTTCTTTTTTTTCTCTCTGATTTCAAATAAGGCTAAAATATGTTTAAAAACCTATGATATTAATAATAGAAAAAAATGTCAAAAAGTACCTATAAATATTTTTTTCTAAAAAGTACTTAATACAAAAAAAATTTCAAAAAAATACCTAACAAAAATTTATCTTTTCAAAACGGTACCAAGTAACAACTGAGGTTAAATTTTGTGTTATCTTTTTTGCCCATCTTTAAAAAGTACCTTATAAAATTTTTATTTTCAAAAGAGTACTAAGTACACAACATATTTGTCCAATAAAATTTTACTTTGGGGGTTTTTTGTGACCAAATGTAACAGTATTGTGTATGATTGGAAGAGTTTTAGAGTTAAGACATTGAAAGAGAATGATGTTCTTAATGTTATATATTATGTTGCATTTGTATTGGACAATTATGAAGTGTTTTAGATATTTTTTTGAAAACAAAATTTTTATCAGGTACTCTTTAAAAATTGACAAAAAAGATAACAGAAAATTAAACCCCATTACTCTTTTGAAAATAAAAATTTTTATTAGGTACTTTTTGAATTTTTTTATTCCGTACTTTTTTTTAAAACATTTTTTTATTAAGTATTTTTTGACACTTTTTCCGAAGTAATATACCCTTCAAGTTAAATAATTTAAAACAAAAAAAAACCTAAATTTTGACCTGGAAGTCGATTCTGGTCTCTGAAGTCGCCATTCTTGCTCTTCGCCAGCCATCTTCGAAGTTTGAACCAGGTATGTCTCCTTCCTTTCTTCTTTTGTCTTCTTTTTTCTTAAGTTTTTCTCTTTTCATTCTGTCGGTCCATCTCCTTTCTTCTGATTCTCTTTTTTCTCTTTTTTTCTTCTGATTCTCTATCGAGTCGACTGGCCAGCATCTTCAAATTTTGCCTAATAATGGATACTCAAATGATTCTCTGTCGATCCATCTCAAATTTTCCATCTAATAAATGGATGTTGTTTTTAAAGTTTAGAAGTATTTGGATATTAGTACTGTAAATGTCCTGATTTTGTGTGATATAGTTTAGGGTTGGTTGTGTGGTATGAGTTTTGTTGCTTTTGTTCATTTATCAATCTTAATCATATTTTGGTTCTTTTTTGTTAGCAGAATATATCATGTGTAAATTGTGTGAGTAATTGTTTATTATTTTTATAGCTTGAATTTTGAACAAAACTAGTGTAATTGTGTGAGTAATTGTTGATTATTATTTTTTTATAGCTTAAATTTTGAACAAAACTAGTGTAATTGTGTGAGTAATTAATTATTATTTTTTTATAACTTGAATTTCAAACAAAACTAGTGTAATTGTGTGAGTAATTGTTGATTATTATTTTTTTTATAGCTTGAATTTTGAAAAATGAGTTCCACAAATTCAATTGTTTGCTTTCTTTATCTTTGTCAATATTTTAATTTTCTTTTTATTTCTTTTGTTAACTCTAGAGGCTAGACTATGTTATCGAGTTATCGTATGACTTTATGTGCTAAAGTAGTGTTTATCTTACTTCTATGTTATTTTAATATGAAATTTATGTTGTTTAAAGTATCAAATATATTTTAAAAGTGATTTTGGAGCTTTTTAGCGAAATTGTGCGCCTCGCATACAAAAAGCCCGCACCTCCGCCTCGCGCCATGGAAAATAGAACCTTTTGCGCCTCGGTGCGCCTCTTAAAACTAAGGATTGTCTTAGTTTTGAGTTGGACACTTTTATTGACAATTTCTCTACTGATGAGCGGTTTTCATGCTTATGTACTCTTGGTGAATTCTCCAAAACATTAGTTCAATTCGGTTTGTATAAGTCTTGCCCACATTTTTATAAGCTTTGGAATTTGGCATTGATTTTGCTAGTATCTACAACAATTGAAAGAGTGTTCTCAGCGATGAAGACTATCAAAACTGAGTTGCGCAACATGATATCTGATGAGTTTTTAAAAGATACTGTTGTAACTTATTTTAAATGTGATTTGTTTTAAAATTTGTCAAATGATGATATTATGCGCCAATTTTCAAAATATGAAAATTTGGCGTGGACTTAATCAATTCTTGTTTAGTGTAATTTTTTAACGCAATTGATTTAATCTTTTTTTCTTCAATTATCGACATCCTTCGTCTATTTTTCTGGTTACGCCCCTGGTCTGAGATGTAATATCGAATATTGGGGGAATATTTTGAATGCGCACAGTAAGTGTTTGATAAAATGTCTGAGAGGCCAAAATTTTAGCATTGTTAGCTTTGCTTATCTATATAGTTGCCTTATTGATGAATGATCGTTGTTTGATTGAGCAGGTATACATTCTGTTAATGATGTCAAATAAGAAGCAATCGTGCTTATTTTGGACTCGAGTGTGCATGTTGGAAATCCTGCTTAACTAAATATTGCTGAATATTTCATATGCTGTGCTGTTAAATTTTCAGATGCATCGTACTATGTGAGAATCTCTGTTTCTTTTTTCTTATATAAACCATTTTGATGATTGTATTTGTGTTGGTTTATTCTATTGTTTCATATTCTTGTTTCACAGATTCAAGTTCCCTCGACGGTACGTTGCAAAATCATTTTTTGGAACCACATTGCCAATAAGGGTATGTATTGTTTGACTGTGTTAGGATAAATCTAAAATGATAATATCATAATATTTATTGATGAGAACTAGACGCACAAAAAATAAAAATATCATATTGCCAATATTTGAAAGTTTAATGTGTCATCAAAACAACTGCTTTTATCATCCCAAAGCATAGTGTAACATCTAGGATGTGGTTGCGCTTCGTTCATGGTCACAAAACTGCTGCACCTCGATGCGGACAGTGTTTTGGCACGTAGTGGCGTCATTGTAACCTCAAAATCTTGATGATACTTTCGTGATTTGATGATGTGGCAGATATTTTACTCAATGACCTAGAATTCCTCATATCATTTGTGTTTGTTAGATAGGCCAATGCATTTTTGATTTTCCCCCCTTGCCCCTATACATTCTTGATCCTTTGCCTTAGGTTCCTCTGTTTTATCCTCAACACTTTGATATTGGTATGAAATCTATATTGTATAGTTGGACCAAAATCATGGAAATTTTGGGCACTGATGGCTTCCAAGTTGTCCTACACATAGAGGGGTACTACCCAAGTTCGAATAAATAGCTTGATTCTATGTAGTTTACTTTTATACGAAATGAAATTGTTTTTGTATGAGATATTGTAATTAGGACCCGATTTGTTTATTTTTCTTTGTTGCAGGCAAAGCAAAGTGGAGCTTTTTTGGTGGGGATCTTACCAAACTGTTTCTGGTTCACGAGGCAAGGAAGATTTCATAACTTCTTACTCTTATAGTTTCTAACTTTATGGCTGCCCTTTTTGTGCTTATACAAGAACAATTTGGGGGTGCTAAAGATTGGTGAAAGGTCTTGTCCACCCAATGAGGAAATTTGATTTGGGAGTACATGTTAATGCATCAAACATATACAATCTTTGCGTATTTTTAGTTTTTTAAACGATCTGGTAACTGTTACCACTTAAGAGGCGTTTAGTATGAGCGTTTTAGGTTCAAGTAAGGGGATTTATCTAACTCATTCCATTACTTGGTATTTTGTTATGAGATTGAGTTAACCCATTCCCTTTCTTAAAGGTAAAGGATACGTCCAAATTGTTACCACTCTTTTCTCACCAGAAACATATTCCCTTTCTTTGGTTCCCTCTGTTTCTTTCATTCCTTTTCATTTATTTATGCCAAACAATAAATTGTGATAATACCTAACAATACTCTTATCTCTCTTTATGCATTCCTTTGCCATTACATTTCAATTTATCATACCAAACCCCCCTCAGAATGTGTACTCGTGAAGTTTCTTTCCCTTAATCATAGGGTGTGTGTGTATTTATTGTTTATACTTTACTCCTTAGACTAGAGTTTTGTTGGAAGATTGGGTTGTAACTAGAACTAATTTGTTCCTTGTTTCCAGCGTGTACCTTGTATTGATTCAGAGAGGTCATAAGACAACCTTGATTCATTTTCGCAAATTTAGTTTTGACTACTAACTGCCCGCATTATATTTTTCTTGTGCTATGATGTCACATATTATAGTTCTGTAGGGTAGTAATAACCATGATAACTGGTTACCCTCAAAATGTGATGGCAGGTGAACTCCAACAATTTGGCAATTCTATCTATGTAAAAGTGAAAATTTGTTCTTTTTTAAAATACCATTGATAACTGTTCAACTTATGCAATTAAAAAGTTGGCTATCTGTTGGAGCATGAGTTAAAGCTTTTTCATATGTTGCTATTATGATTAGATTTCTTAGAAGAAAATCATTGCTATAATGCTTAGAGTTTTGATTCTCTCGGCATCCCATTGCCATAATTGTGGAGTGAACATCCAATATTTGATTTTCCATGCAGATCTCCTTGCCTATGGTAGCAGCGGAAATCCAATTACCAGGTCCTTAGGTCTTCAAGTTGTAACTGCTCTTCAATTGGGTGACAAATGCCAAGCTTCCGATCTGCTTTCTGAAGCTGATGTTGCAGGCCATGCACTCAATGCTGATGATATTATCTACATCCTTGACTACTGTGCAAGGACACCAGATCCATTGGTAGGTGTAGCTATCTTTTATACCTTTGAAGACTTACAAGGGATAATGTTTGGATGATTTTGTTTTGCTACAATTGAAAAGTTTGGTAAGAATAAGATGTCTTGATTCAGTTTGAGAAGTGTTTAGTGCATGAAAAAAATTCCATTATTTAAGCAATCACGTTGACTAATAAAATACATTAAAACAATTTAGTGTTTGAAAATGAACATCTTGATGAATATTTCTTGAGATGAGAGAAAATCACAGGGCACTGTAGACTATGGAAGTATTTAATCATGAGTTTACATGTTTGTTGCATTCTTGCATGTGTTTTGACTGAGTATGATACACTTGATTTGTAGTTTAAATCTAATGCTATATTCTCTTTGTAAATACCATGTGGCTGGCCTATGGGCCATTTTTACTAATCCTGATATGGTTTTTGATTATCAATAGTGAAAACTACTCTTTTATATTCTATATATTGAGATGGTAATGGAGACTGTTATCTAAGTGAAAAAAAATTTCCTGGTGCAGTTTGTGATGGAAACTTGGAGAGTACTGGAAGGAAAAAATATTGCTTTGAGTTGGAAATGCTATATGCTTATTGCTCGTGCGCTTTGTAATGGAGGTTACCTAGAAGAGGTATGCGTTTATTGTCATCTTGTAACATATCGATGTATGCATTCTGTCGTTAAGTACTTAGCACTGTGTTATTGCTTTTCATGTTATTTGTATTAAAAGTTCATCAATTATTAAAATTATCAAATATCGTCAAATTTATAATACAATCCTTAGGCAGGGAACATCCAAAATATATGCATCTTTTATGACTTGTAAGACATGTAAGAGTCCAATAGAATCAAGAAAGGAAGAATTTGATCAACTATCTTGAACATGAAATTGAATAGCGCTCTGTTTGTGCACTAAGTCTTATACATGCATGCATATTATATTATACTTTTATTTTATTATGTTATGTAATTATATTACGTTTATGCATAAGTAAAGCTAAAAGTCTCTAATATGAAAAAAAATGTTTATCTTTATTCTTTAGTAGCTTCTACTTTGATCTTGTAGCTCTGCTCTTGATGTAGATAATTTTTCCTGTTGCGTTTTAGTGCATTCTGCATGTCTCTTGATTTTATGTATAGTTGATCTTCGTTTAAAGCAATTGTTTCGTTTTATGTTCCAGGCTCTCCAGCTGGTGAATTTTGTCAGAGAAAATAATCATATGAGCTTTATTCTTCCTTTATACAATTGCTTTCTAAGAGCTTGCATAAAAATGAAGGATATGGTGCTTGTCAATCAGTGCTTGGATTTGATGGAGTTGCAATGTTCAGGCAAGAATGAAGTGACATATACATCACTTCTAAAGGTATGTAATCGATCTAAGTATGCTTTGCTTTGTGCAGGATGATTGATCAAAAGACATAATCATTTTAACTAGAATATTTTTATAGAAACCTTTTTTCTTCTAGATTTTATGTTTTTATGCAATGTTAGTTGGGAGCTAGACTTTGGCATTGTTGTGTTATATGCTATGGTTGTTTACTCTTTAAAAATTTAGAGGCAATACTGTTGTAAAGTCATTGATGTAGACATTAAGAGAAAAATATGTGATGTAGAATTGACAAATGTTAACACAATAAGAATGTAAGCATTATGAACGTTCCACTCATTTAGTGAAATGAGGTAGCTATTTATTTTTCGAACGTGAATATAACAGGCTCCAACATTGTTTATTAAACTAATTAAAGCCATCACGAGAAGCAAAATCTGTTTAGTTTTCAGAAGGGTTGCAAGAGAAAGACAAATGTAACCTATTAGGTAATGTTTCACTGATGCTGCAACTTAAACATAATTTCTCTGAACCCTGTGGTCTCACTAATTCCAATGTGGCGAATTCTCAGTTGACTAGTGTTATTAACTTTTTTAGCATCCAGATCCCTCTATTCAGAGCTTTGTTAAAGAGTTGATTTTTGTGTCTTCTGTTAAAGCAAGAGCCAAATCATCAAGTATTGAGGATGATCTTGATCACATTATAACTCTCCATGGCATGCACATAGGGGGAGATCATGATGGGTATGCATTAGAGCTAGACTATTTGAGAACTGAGATTGCCGACGTTGATTGAAGGAAGAGAAGGGGTGTAATGGGGGCTACCTCGATCGGACAAGGAGAAGTAGAGCTGCTGTCATTAGGCTGTTTTGGAAGCTGCTCATTCAAGCAAGCCTACTGGTGCGTTTTTTGTTTTGGCTGCGTGATATTGGACACTTATTGTCCTTTAGAGGAATCTTCCTATGCTGATTTTTTGGCCTATTCAAGAGGCAAAATGAAGCATTAGGGTAGAGTTATAGCTAATACATGTAGAAAAATACGCTATTGGAGAGCCTAAGTGATTCTTTCGCGTATTAGAGTGAAAACTCCATTAGGAGTAAACTTTAAGCTCTCGAGATTGAGTTCTTTGTTTGTAAGTGATATTTCATTAATGTATTGTTTGAGGGGAGGCGTCCAAAACACCATTACTAGTTCTGTTCTTGCTTCTTTGTCCTTTTGCTCAATTTGTTTTGTTCCTCCATTATTGTGCTCTGTTTTTCTTGCCTATTCTACCTTCACATTCACCATTGTGAGGTTCTATACCTTTCTTTTCATCATCTATTCTTATGAGATGACAAAAGATTTCAGAACTCTTGTTTGACTCCAAGTTGTGAAACATGACCATCCAAACTGCATAATTCATTTCCCCCCTTTTATTTATGTATGCGTCTTCTGCTACGACCATGGTGTCAAAACTCGGCCGAAAACTCGCAATTTCTAATAGTGGATTAAAAAGCTTATTTTCAGTTTTAAGTAAGATTTTAGCACTTATTTCAAGTGAGAATGGTATTTTCCGTCAATTAGAACTTTATAGCAGTTAAGTTGATTATGGAAACTCAATGGGGAATGCAATAAAAGAGGAAAAACGTTTTTAAAGAACTCTGATAATTTGGAACTGGGTTGACCATGGAAATTGAGTCGATCATAGCAGCCAATGATTTGGGAAATTAAAAAGGAATGAAAAGACAAGCACCAGAACCAAAAGGGAAGAAAGAATAAGTGCGTATTTTAAGAGATAAAGATTTTCTAAAGAATGCAGGTAGAAACAAGGGAAGATAAAAAAGTGATTCAAGGGTTTGTATTTATTGGGCTTGTTATTAAGAAGACTTTTGGTTGTACCCATTCATTGCCTATGGGTAGTTGTATTCTCATTTATAATAAAGTAAAAGGTATTGAAAAGTTTTGTTATAGTAGTTATTATTGTTATTGTTATTGTTATTGTTATTGTTATTGTTGTTGTTGTTGTTGTTGAATTTTTGTGTACTATATCACAATAGACGTTATGAATTTAATTAACTTCATGCTCTAATTAATATTAACAAATAAATCATCAAATATATTAAATATTAAAATTAATATGATAAACATGATTCGTGTCATGATAATGTTGTGACAGCTGGTCAACACCTTCTACTCACAATGAAGCACACAAAAACACTAATGGATCACAGTATTTAGAAAAAGAAAGAAGAAGATCAGATCAGAATGTTATGATGCAGAAAATAAGAGAAAGGAAGAAAATATTGTGGAATGCTTGTAATTTATGTATTAGAGGACGTGGTGTCCCCTCGAGCTCTCCGAGTAGCTCGATAACTCCCAAGGTACAAGACCAATTAGTAAATACAAGCATGAGAGAAAATCTATTGCATCAAGCACTATATATAGATAGTACTATAATCTAGAAGGCCTCCAAAAAAGTACAGCTCATCATTTCCCATAACTACCCTGACAGCAGGTATTGTGTGAAGGCAGCCAATGTGAGGTGTACTCTACGGTTATTTATTTCTTCTTGCATACGTGTGTATAATTGCGGGCTTGGGTTGAACATCTTGATCCATGACAATACCCGCCCCAACGAGAGACACCTTGTCCTCAAGGTGGAAGTCAGGAAAAAGAGCCATGACGTTGCCGTATAATTCCCACGTTGCATCAGAAACAGGTAGGTCCTTCCACTGAATCAATACTTGAGCTGCGACCATGGTTGAGATGGATCTTTACGCACACCCAGGACTGCTGCAGGAGTGACAATCATCTCCAAGGTGGAGGATAAGTGAGCTGGTATAGCGGTTGGATTAAAGGCAGCTCCGTGTGCTTTCTTCAATTGGGACACATGAAACACAGGGTGAATTTTACTCTCCGAAGGTAAATCGAGGCGATAAGCAACAACTCCCACTTTAGCTTCAATTACATACGGCCCATAAAATCGAGACGAAAGTTTGTCACAAGGACATCGAGCCAAAGATTGTTGACGGTATGGTTGGAGCTTGAGGTAAACCCCATCACCTACTTCAAAGGAGACGTCCCTACGCTTTGAATCAGCCCATTTTTTCATTCTATGTTGAGCTCGCAACAAGTAATAGTGTAAGTCATCCAGAATCGCATCACGTTCCCTCAATAGTTGGTCCAAATTGTTCACTGGAGTGCAATTGTTTCCCAAGCGAATCACCGATGGGGGAGAGCGACCATAAAGAGCTTTGAAAGGAGCCATATTAATGGACATATGAGGGGCTGTATTATAACAGTACTCGGCCCAATGGAGCCACTTAGCCTAACTACGTGGCTGCACATTGATAAAACAACGAAGGTACGTTTCCAAGGCTTGATTTACGATCTCGCTTTGCCCGTCGGTTTGCGGATGATACGCTGTACTACGAGAGAGAACCGTGCCTTTTAGGTGAAACAACTCTTGCCAAAAAATGCTCATAAAGATCTTGTCTTGGTCGGAAATTATAGAGGATGGAAACCTATGGAGTCGTACAATCTCCCTCACAAAGACTTTGGCCACCGATGTAGCTGTGAAAGGGTGCTTGAGCCCTATAAATGAGCAAATTTGGTGAGACGATCTATGACCACCAAGACCGTATCAAGCCCCTTGGACTTCGACAATGCCTCCACAAAATCCATAGTAATATCTTCCCAAACGTGCGAAGGGATCGGTAGTGGCTGCAACAAACCCGCAGGTTGTTGATGCGAAGCCTTTTGGCTTTGACACACCAAACACTGCTGCACAAACTGAGTGACTGATTTTCGCATCCCCTCCCAAAACCAATCCTCGGCTAACCGTAGATAAGTTTTGTATTCACCATTATGCCCACCAAGTGCAGTAGTATGGTATTCGTGCAAGAGTTTCTCAACCAATTTGGAAGTGCGAGGTATTGCTACACGGCCCTTAAAGAGCAAACTATCATGAGTCAAAGTGAAACCATGAATGTTTCCCCCTTGCTGCTGTAATTCTTTATGAATCCTTCCAAGGACCGGATCCTTCTCGACCTCTTCGCGAATCAAACTCCAATCCACCCCACATGTGGAAATCAACGCCCCCAAAAAGGCTAGATAAATTGGAGGGTGACGGGACAACGCATCTGCTGCCTTATTAGTAAGGCCCGGTCGAAATTGTATCTCAAAATCATACCCCAGTAATTTACACACCCACTTTTGGTACTCCGTTCCCACTTCTCGTTGCTCCAAGATAAAACGTAAACTTCGTTGGTCCGTCCATACAATAAAATGACGACCAATTAAGTAGTGGCGCCATTTTTGAATTGCTAGGACTATCACCATCAACTCCTTTTCATAGACGGATTTCGACTCGCCGCGAACTCCTAATGCTTTACTAAAGTAAGCAATGGGATGTTTGTTTTGTGAAAGCACGGCTCCCAACCCTTTTCCCGAAGCGTCAGTTTCTACGACAAATGGTAATGTAAAATTTGGAATCGCCAAAACTGGAGCAGAGAGCATTACCTCTTTAAGAGTATGAAAAGCGGCTGTGGCTTCCTCATTCCATCCGAAGTTGTCTTTCTTGAGTTGATTTGTTAGAGGTGTGGCTATTTGAGCATAGTGGCGAATGAAATGGCGATAGTATCCTGGCAAACCCAAAAATCCTTGCAACTCCTTTAAATTCGTGGGAATCGGCCAAGATTGCATCGCGGTTACCTTATCGGGATCCATAGCCACCCCTTTGCCGGAAATAATGTGACCCAGATACGCTACTTGTGATTGCCCGAAAACACTTTTTTTCTCATTGGCATATAGTTGATGGTTAGCCAAAAGATCTAGGACAACTGCCAAATGTTATTCATGTTCCTTCATCGAGGAGCTGTAGACCAATATGTCATCAAAGAATACCAAAACGAAGCGTCGCAAATAGGGGCGAAACACGTCATTAATTGAGGCTTGGAAAGTGGCGGGGGCATTGGTCAAACCGAAAGGCATGACCAAGAACTCGTAATGACCCTCATAAGTCCGAAATGCAGTTTTGTGAACATCATCAGAGCACATCCAGATTTGATGGTAGCCCGACTTTAAATCCAATTTCGAAAAAACCGTCGCACCATGCAACTCATCAAGCAACTCCTCAATGACCGGAATTGGGAACTTATCCGCGACCGTCTCTTTATTCAGGGCGCGATAGTCTATGCAAAACCTCCACAAACCATCTTTCTTTTTAACCAACAAAACGGGATTAGAGAACGGACTCCGAGATGGTTGTATGATGCCCGCGTTTAACATATCAGCTACTAATCTCTCAATTTCCTCCTTTTGAATTTGAGGATATCTGTATGGGCGAACATTAACCGGGTTGGAACCATTTTTTAAGGTAATGCGATGCTCATGGGAACGTGATGGCGGTAACCCAGCGGGCATGTTAAATACTTGTTGATATTGCTGCAGTACTGAAATCAACATCTCTGGAATCTTGCCATGCTTATCTTCCACTGCCTCCTCCCCTACACCTTGTATGTTAGTCAATTCTACCAACACACCTCCTTGAGATTTCCGTATCACCTTCATCATGGACTTCAAAGTAACCATGGACCGCTCCAACTTCGGATCACCCCGCAAAATCACCTTACTTCCTTTCCACAAAAACTGCATAAGTGGAGTTTTCCAATTCGTCGAGATATTACCCAATTTAGCCAACCATTCAATGCCCAAGATGACATCCGAATGGCCAAGCTCCAACGGCAACAAATTCTCTGAAATTTGAAGTGCTCCCAAATCAATTTCTACGCCTTTGCAGCGCCCGGATCCCATTCGCGTTTCACCCGTACCAAGTGTTACCCCTAATTCCTCCGTCGTCTCCATTGGAATGCCAAGCTTCCTGATAATGTCGGGATCAATGAAATTATGAGTGGCTCCTGGGTCAATCATGACAATCACTTTATGGCCTTGAATTCGACCCTCCAGTTTCATGGTACGTGGGTTATCAATACCCAAAACGGAATTTAGAGATATTCCGGCAGTAATCGGCTCCATCTCGACAGGGTCCTCCAAAGCCTCTTCGAATTCGCCATCCTCCTCCTCCTCCGCAGCTACTATTAATACACTCAACTCCCTGTTTTTGCACACATGCCCTAACTTCCATTTCTCGTCAAACCGAAAGCAAAGCCCCTTGGTTTTCCGCTCCTGAAATTCACGGTCACTGAGTTTTCTGGTATTTTCGGCGTTTGGGTTTCGATTTGGGTGGTGGTTATGGCGATATGTGGGTCTCTGGTAGGTATTGTTGGGAGAGGAATTATATTGGTGAGGTGTTGGGTTATTTTTGTGGGTAAATGAAAGGCTGTTTTGTGGGGGGCAAGTATTTTGGCGGTGGGGGTAATAGGGTAATTTTCGGGTTGGGCTTTCTTGGGTAGTTAACAACCCCAGAGTAATCAACTTCTCCTCTATCTTCACTGCCCACTCCATTGCTTCATCCATGTTTACCGGATCCATGAGCCGTAATTCCGCTTGAATTTTCATCTCCAGACCCTTAATAAAATTCGCCAACAAACACGACTCACTCACTTCCTCTTCCAAATGCGCAGCAAATTGAATAAAAATTTGCTTATAGTCCTCCACGTTACCCTCCTGCCTAATACTCATCCATTGCTCCATTAATGACCCCCTTATTCAACCCCGAAAATGTTTCAACAGCATCCGCCGGAGCATTCGCCAGTTAGTGATGGTTCGTCTCTTGTTCTCCCATTGAAACCATGCTAGGGCATACCCTTCCAACCCCAAACTAGCAGCCCCCAGTTTTTTTCTCTCCGATAATAAATACACATCAAAATAACATTCAACTTTACTTACCCAACCGTCGGGATCGTCGCCGGAAACAATTGGGAAATCCAGCTTGCGAACCGAATCTTGGTTTCTCCTGCTGCTACGCTCCATTGATTGTCGGAATTCCTCCATGTAAGTTCGAATTTCGCTTTCTCTCTGACGAGTTTGGTCCACTTTCGACCTTTCTCTGTCAGTCATTGGAGTGTTTTCACCATCCTTCTCACCCAGTTTAGCATGTATGACTTTCATGTCAGCCACCAGCGTCGTCAGGACCGCCATGATATTTTTTTTTCCTTCGCATTTTCCTCCAACTTCTTATTCTGTTCAGCCTCACCCCTTGCTTGGGCATCTTCAAAGCATTTTTTAAGCTCCCGGAATTTTTCCTCCATTGATTCCCGCAACTCCGGCACCTCCCCTTGCAGAGCGGCAACCATCACTTCAATTTCATCCATACGGTTGGCTTGCGTGACTGGCATGATCGATTGCTCTGATACCATTGTTGTGACAGCTGGTCAACAACCTTCTACTCACAATGAAGCACACAAAAAAAGTAATGGATCACAGTATTTAGAAAAAGAAAGAAGAAGATCAGATCAGAATGTTATGATGCAGAAAATAAGAGAAAGGAAGAAAATATTGTGGAATGCTTGTAATTTATGTATTAGAGGATGTGGTGTCCCCTCGAGCTCTCCGAGTCTCGATAATTCCTAAGGTACAAGACCAATTAGTAAATACAAGCATGAGAGAAAATCTATTGCATCAAGCACTATATATAGATAATACTATATTCTAGAAGGCCTCCAAATAAGTACAACTCATCATTTCCCATAACTACCCTGACAGCAGGTATTTTGTGAAGGCAGCCAAGGTGAGGTGTACTCTACGGTTATTTATTCCTTCTTGCATACGTGTGTATAATTGTGGGCTTGGGCCGAACATCTTGATCCATGACAGATAACTACATTCTTTTCCATTTCCGTGATCCGCGATCATTACCGTGACCGCGATCGCGACCGCAGTTTTGTACCATGGCTACAACCCTAGGAAAGGAATTGAGAACTTGGCAATTGTGTCAAATGCACGAAATCAATAAGAGGGCTACAAAGTTCATTTATCTTAAGCGTTACAACGTGTTTAAAAGTGATATTCATTATGTGTGACATTTTGAAACAATGGATTTATGGGACATTAGATGCTGCAACAAGCTTTGTATTTACTAGTTACTTTCTTGCCTCCTACTGTTACGGCTAAATCAATTTTAGTCTCATTTTTAAATAATTATATATCTATTAAAACTTATTATGCAATGGCTTGAGTTTTGCCAAGTTTTTTCACTTTCCCTTTGTCATTGAATTTACCATAGTAGCTATTTGGTCACAAGGTTATTATTTCCGGTGAGTACTTGTTCTTATGCATATATATCAACATTCCACTAATATACAAAGCAATTTCACTAAACCACATTTTAGGTTAAAAAAATCTTTTGCTTAACGGGTTTTAGTCTGTGAGGAAGGAAATCATTCAAATAGGAAAATCGTCTCCTTAAACAAACAAAACAGTTATTTGAAGGGTTTTTTGTGCCCCATTCTTTTTTTAATCCTTTTCGTGATTCAATTACATTCCTTATAGTGAACTAAATATGCTCCTTGAAGTTTTGCTTGAAATTCGTTTTCTCAAGCATTCATTTACAGAATCTATTGGAGATTAATCTGCAAACAAATCTATGATCTGATCACTATCAGTTATGGCCTTAAAGTTATGCATTTGTAACTTTGTCAATGTATGTTGGCAGTTGCTATTGTACACACATGCAACTGCTTATGTAGTTGCTTCAAAAGAAAAAAGGATGTTAAGATCACCTAGTCCATATTTTCTGAAAATTCTAGAATTGTGAGATTTATCCGGTCCCTTGGAATTTTATCCACTAGCCTTATTTAATTCTACAGGTTGTGAATTTTGATGGGCTTGTGCCTACTTATAAGTGGTGGAAAGAGGGCTTTTTTCCAATGCAACTATTTCCGCTCCTGTCCTGCAATAATTTTGATGAGGACTTTTTTAAAGGACAATACCGTCATACATACATGGGATGAGTTATCCCAAAAAAGAAAATAAAAATAGCTACATTATGACATTCCTTTTACTTCTACATATTAAGAGAGCCACCTTCTCCCATAGCACCTCTATGTAGAACGATCATTTAAAATTGTCGTATTTATTTTTAACCAAGAGTAATTTATTAGTACATGTATAAAACAATGCAAATAAGCTGGCCTTCCAAGTTTCCACTTTTCCATGATACTATGTGAACTTGTTTGCTAGAAGAGGAGATGAAAATAAACTTGTTTTCAAGGCAATTTTCTAGATGACCACAGTTCATTCTAAGCTTATGGTTTATGTTTACTACGCTCAATATGAATGATTATTGTCACATTTGAGAATTTTTTAGAGGGTGAATTATATGGTATAAAGAGACGAGTTGAGATCATATTTTCTTAATATGGTTGCTCTGAGGGTGAGAAGAGATAATGATGCCTTTTTGTCTAAAATCTACAGTACTATGACTTATGGTATTTAGTTGTTCATTTTACCTTTTTCTGCATTGTCCTATTAGTCAGTTCTATGATATATGGTCGATATTAGCATTTGGTTTTGTTTCTCTTACCAGCTCTTTGGATCAAGTTTGTTGTTTTGCAATGTGTAATTGATTGGTTGAATTCTAACTAATTGCTTTCAGCTTGCAGTTCGTCAGAAAAATTTATCTGCGGTGCATGAGATATGGAGAGAGTATTGCAAGTATTATAATATGAACATTATTGCTCTAAGAAAATTCATATGGTCTTTTACACGTCTGAAGGATTTAAAATCTGCATTACAAACGTTGCATCATATGGTTGATTTAGCTAAAGAACACACGTCTATGTGTAAAACTGTGGAGGGAAAGTTCTATTGTCCACAACTAGATATTCCCATCCCTTCGATCAGTGCTGTGGATTCTAGTCAGTATAAAGATCAACATGCCAATTCTGACTCTTTTGATGATGAAGGTTTGAGATGTAAACTAATCTGTTTGGAAGATGACATGGAGAGCTCTACAAGAATAAGAAGTCTTAAGGGTCCCTATAAAAATCCCATTGAGGTGATTTTTGAGATGGTCCTTCAATGATGTCATATATGCTTGTGCGCATCTTCAAAATGCCGAGCTAGCTCAGAAATTGATTTTACAGGTAAAAGATTTCGTATACCGTATTGTTGTATTCATAAAGAAACTCTGTGTGATAATGTTACGACGATATTTAGGATATTGGGAAATACCCAAGGATATTTTCTTGGCTTTCAATATTGCTGTATTATAGAAATATTTTGTAGCTTACTTATTGTTGAGAGGCTTTGTTACCTTGGCGGTTAAAAGCGTCATTTGGTTCTTTTAGTAGATATTTTGGTGGACAAAATCAGTTCCTCTTTCATAAGCAAGCTGATTATTCTTTTATGGAATCCTCCTTTCAAATTCCCCAGCTTTACATATTTTATCAGTAGGGAGATAGGGATTACTCTATGTAAGCACTTAAATCCTTGCAAACTATGAGTATGTCTAAATTCAAGTTGTTGGGCATCATCTTTCGACTTCAGCACCAACCACTCTCTTGTGCTTAAAACAACTCCATATGCCTTCAACAACAAAACACAAATCATAAGAAAGCTTTAGACCTGTTTATACATATAGAGAAATACTCATACCCATTCAATTAATGCGACGTCCACCATGGAAGGCTTTAGACCGAAAAATTATTGATGAATTTACCAACAAAAACGTATGTGGTGGTGATGATTGTTGTGTTGGCAGTGGGGGACAGTGACCAGTGGCAGACTGTATTGAGTAGTGGTGTACAGTTGGTTGTTGTGTAAGAGTAAGTTGTTGCCATAGTGCAAAATCTGGTAACGGTCACGGTAATGCGGTAACGGGGATGATGTTGTTGTCGTACCGACAGTGGGTCTGAGATCATTTACCTGATATTAGAGAAAGTATTGCGGTTTTGAACGCCTCTGTTTTCTTTTCTCTTTCTAAACTCCATTTCTTCCCCTTGTAGATAACCAAATGGCTCATTACTCTATTGATTTGTTTTATATTAGGTATATGGATATTGTCTTACATTCCATTTCAAATCAAATCAAATGGTTTAAAATAAAAAAAGTTAGTTTTTGAGATCTGACGTAAATCTTTCGATTTATGTAAAGGAAATCTAGCTACTTGTATTAGACTAATAGGAAATCAGAAATCAATTTCTTACATTTTTTTAAATGGCTTTTTTAGTTGCAGACTTATGTTCAACGAGGATAGCAAATGTGTTGTGTGTAGGCTATGCATAATTTGTTTTGTTTATAATGTAGGTTTATTAATTTTTCTTTTCTTTAAGAAAAATTATTTTGCTCCTTTCCACTCTCGTTCTGTAAAAGATAAGGTTGTAGCAAGGAATGTGCTTCGATGAAGAAGCTCATCAATAAAATGAAATACGTTTTATTGTCTATTAGGTGGTATTTGATGGTCATGTCCTCTTTGACACTTGTGTTAGCTTTGTTTGGGATAAGCTAGGTATAACCGGTTAATCCAAAAATGTATTTGGGCTGTGAGTTCAGAAAAGGAAGATAAAGAAGATTTGTTTTGCAATATGGTGAGCATGAAAGGAAAGAAAGGGTGGGTCATACCTCACTTATGTAAGGTTTCCAAACAAAGTTGTGGATCACTGTTGTTTGAGATGGTATTGCATAATATCTGCTACTCTTTAAATATGATACACCATTACAGCCTTATGTGTGGTAGATTGTAGTAAAGCAACTTGAATCTAGTCGAGATGTTCATTCTAACACGCCCTACTAATTACCATACAAAAACACTAACATAAAGCAAGGTTGGGTTTTTCGTATGTGCAAGGACGCACCAGTGCAATTGTAAAGCTCTTCCAAACTTATGCTTTCTATTGCAAAGCTGCAATAAGCATTGCTCCATTCTTGTATATTAGGACTTTTGACTGTTGAAGTAACCAATCTAATATGAGATCTTCTCTTTTGTCGTATTGATTGATTTAATTTATTTTTTAAATACTGATTGTGGGCCCAAATTTTCTGTAGATGCAAAAACTTGGACTGGAACCATCTTCTTGTACCTATAACGGTTTAGCCAAGGCAATTATTAAAGTTGGAAGAATTGGTGATGCCATGGAGTTAGTGAGTGGCCTTTTCTCGTACTTACCTGGTTTACTGTTTGCCTGTAATTTTATTGATATGGAGGGACTAATTTTTTGTTGCTTGATTCTTTTCAGCTAAAAGAGATGGAAAGTAAAAATTTGAAGCCGAATGATTCTACTCTTTCATTGCTTTCAATCAACTGTAGCAACGCTTTAGACTTGGATTTAGCTGAATCCTTATTGAATCAGATTGCTGCAAGCCCTAATGCTCTTCCTTACATTGCTTTCCTTCAAGCATGTGATGTGATGGTGAGTGGACTTCGTCATATTCCTCCATAATCACTAGGTGCACCATGTATTTACAAAGCTTCGTAAGAAATTATAAATTGACATCTGAACTTGAAATTTTTTAGTAACACTACTTCTTTCTTTATCCACCATATGCTAGGTTAGTTTCATTAATGTTGTGCATTGATGAGTTGAGTTCATTTATGAGGAAAAAAGTGAAAGTACTTTGCTTGTTAAATTTATTGAGCTTATGTTCACTAATTTTATACACATCTAACTTTTCCAATTCACCAAATTGCTGAACAAATACTGATTTTAACAAGAAATTAATTAGAACTTAAAAGTGTAAGATCCATTTTTTATTTTTATTTTTATGGTTAGAACCTTTGTCCTACTATGGCTATGACACATTCTCAGAAGCTCGCATTAGCAATAGTAGTGTTGGAATCTCAGTGGGATGCAAGGGTAATCTTAGGTAAATATCATACGTCTTACAGGTATAATATTATACTAGTAAGCATGCTAATTTTATTGTAATTAGTACATACTAGCTTCTAAAATTATGTTTATTCTAATATTACTACTGTTAATTTGCTAAAACAATTGTTTTTATCTATAATGTACACTCCTTCACTTCATTCTGTCAAATTTTGTAGTAATAAATGCAAACACTACATAATTAACCTCCATCAAGAAAGAACTTGTGGAGATTTTGGTTTGAAACATAATGAGTGGAAATAATAAATATCTAGCTGAGCCCACAAGCAAAAGAATTTGAGAGGCAATTTGCATTCGGCATGTAATTTAGTTGGAAACTACATTCCAATCTTTTAGAACAATCAAGCTGGAGTATTGGGTAGCGTTAGATTTTGAGAATATTTTGCTTAATGCACATTACATGTATTCATGACTATTAGATGTCCGATACGCCTTGGGTCATCATAAGACTTTATTGTAAGATCTTGATAAATTTCCTTATATTGTCTTTATGTCAATATATGGATGTGTATAATGTCTCTAGGAGACCTAGTTGGAGATACTAAGAATTAATTGGAGGCTTGGTACTGGAATATAGTGCATTGTTGTTTTAATTGGTTGTTACCCTTTTTAAATCTTTCTTTGCCTACTTTTTATTTATAGTTCTTGCCACATTAGTGGATTTTGGTAGGTCTCATTGAATGTTAGAAACGATGTATGGCAGATTTTTTGCAGTCTATAGTAGGGAAGGAGAGAAAACATTATCTTGTGGTGTAACATTAGCTTTGCGTACATAGGTCTTATGGTGGTTTAGGCCGGGGGATTTCGGTGTCTAACTGAATTTTTGTTGGGTCTATGCCAATCGAATGTCTTGATTTGAAGCTAAATATTTAGTCTCAAAGTGGCTATCATTTGGGGCATAGGTTATTATACAAAGGTCGTCGAGCTTTACCCGAAGAATCCTGCCATATTCATGAATTACTCCTTGCATTTGCGGTAGTAGGTCATAATAGGAAATATAAAACTTACTTGAGATTAGCCGTAGATTGGTTTTGGGGAGTTACACGCAAGACAATGACTAAATTTTTTCGGGAATGCTTAGTTTGCAAACAACAAAAAGTATCACACTTACAGTGGGGTGGGTTACTACGAGCTTTTCCTATCCCTTCATTAGTTCGGGAGGATGTCTCTATGGATTTTTTGGAAGGCCTTATCAAATCGGGCGGATTTGAACAATCTAATGTAATTCTGAATGTGACTACAATATTGGGAGTGCCAAATTTTACTTTACCTTTTTGTTGGGAAGACACTTTATAGTGCCGAGTGCCGACTGATTAGAGTAACCTTAGATTTGTTATGGAACAAAGGGATATACAAGAACTTATTGGGTATGACTTCAAGATTCACTATAAATCTTAAGCAACCAATTTAGACGCTATTTCACAACGCCCATCCCTTACTCAGATGGAGTTGTGGACCATGGTTTTGCCTAATCAGGTAAGATGGGCTCACCTACAAAGAGAAGTTGAAGGGGACCAGTGCTGACTACCTAAAGGATCCAGGAACTACTCGATGAATATCATGCATCTGCGTGGTAAACGAATGGGGAATATAAAACTTACTCGAGATTAGTCGTAGATTGGTTTTGGGAAGGTATGCGGAATATTGGGACTAAATTTGTCCGGGGAATGCCTCGATGGATTTTGTGGAAGGCCTTACCAAGTTTGGAGGATTTGATACAATTTTGGTAGCAGTTGACTGTCTTATCAAGTACGCTCATATCCTTGAATTAATACACCCTTTTACTGTCGTCACCGTAGCCGCATGTTTTGTTAAAGAAATCGTTTGGCTTCATGGATAATCATCTCAGATAGGGACAAGACTTCTACGAGTATTTTTGGGGGAAAAATATTCTAGTTTTAAGGGATAAAATTAAGCAGTAGCACTACTTTCCACCTTCAGAGTAATGGTCAAACTGAGGTTGTGAATCGATCATTAGAAGCTTATCTGCGTTGCTTCATTGATGGTAAACCCAAACATTGGGAGAAATGGTTGCCTTGGGCTGAGTACAGTTACAATACATCTCATGCAACTACAAAAGTTTCCCTATTTTACGGTTGTATGGTCGCATAGCAACCCCGATTATACGTTTTCGGAATAATACCACAACAATAGATAGCTTGGAACAACTTATGGTAGAACGTGATGCAATTCTAGATTATCTTCGTTTAATCTCATTAAGGCCCAACAAAAGATGAAGCAATTTCTATAACACATACAAGAGAGATGATAGCCTAGCCATTGGGGGAAAAAGTGTTTCTAAAGCTTCAACCATATTGGATGTATTTATTAGCAAAACAATATAATCACAAACTAGCTCCTCGCTTCTATAGGCCATTCACTATACTCGAATGAATAGGAGCTGTAGCTTACATGCTGGATCTACCACCTTCATGTAAGATACATCTTTTGTTCCATATCTCACAATTAAAAAGCGCAAAAGGCTCGGATTTGGTCCCAACAGATCTTCCCCCCACACCTTAATGCTGAATTGGAATTGGTGGCTGAACTAGAAGCACTTTTGGGAGTACGGTATTCCGAGCATAATCCACAACATGTGGAATAAGTGTTAATCAAATGGTTGCAGCTACCTAACTCTGAGGCTACATGGGAGTGTCATGAAACCATGGCTGCACTCTGTCCGACCTTTCACCTTGAGGACAAGGTGGTAGTCTAGGAAGTGGGTAATGATGTAGCCTAAGTGCCCCCTTTACAATTTACTTACAAAAGGAGAAGGAAAAGAGACAGTAAGGGTAAAGTGGTAAACATAGGATATAAGGGTAAATAAGTATTTGTGGGAGGTTGCCTTTTGTATTCATAAGTGAGGAGTTTATCTTTATAGGGTGTGGATTAAGTAGACTATATTTATAAGGAGTTAGGGCAATAACATAGGACGATCATATCATAATCTTCTATCTTAAGGTCTCATGCCTAAACTATCCTCCCCTCTTATTTTACCTTTCCTTTACAAATAGGCCCTCATAACTCTCATCTCTTCCCTCTCTTGCGTCATATCTTAAAGGCTTTTCCCCTCTTTTTTCCCTTGACATTGAATCTTGAATCTTAAAAGTCTAACACCCAGTTTGTTACACCGATTACACATCATAGTGTAATGGATTAATATTCACGAGGGGTAGAAAAGTCTTTTAGTGAAGTTTCTAGAAAAAAGAATATTATGTAACCAATCTAGCAAATGGTAACAAGTTTGTTAGGCTTATTAGCTATAAATATAATTATGTAATAATTGGTTAGGGGCATCAATGAAATATGAAATGAATTCTTCCTCTCAAACATATCCTTCTCTACTCTCTTATTTTTCTATTATTTCTTTTTCCCTTTAACCCTTTTCCCCCTCTTAATCCTAATCTCCATTTTCATCTTATTAGCTAGTAGTAAGTACATTACACATAGTCTTTTCTCTTTTTCTCTTTTTTGTTCTCTTCCACTTTTATGATTTTCCTAAATTTTGTTAAGGGGATTTAATTTTTCTTTGAGGGTGTTTACTTGGCACCCAACACTTAGTACCCTAAGGCACCTTGCACCTTTCAGAATAAGGACTTTTGCAAGGTTGAGAGGTTTTACAATATTAATATCGCAATGTGAATTCGCATGATTTTTGAAAGAATGATCCATAAGGGTCGGAATGTATTTGGTGCTTTAAGAGTCATTCCAGGGTATGCTTTTAGACTCATGTATTCATCATCCATACTAATGAGTATTCAACTTTTTCACATCTACACAGGGGAATAGGGGTTTTTTCGTTCTCCAATGTACATGTTCTTCATATTGCTCCTAATTTTATTAATTTCCTATCTGTGATGTGATACTTTGCTTTGGAGTAGTTTTTAAATTATAGTCTCTCCTGAATTTTCGTTATAGAAATGATTTTATTGGTTGTATTAGGATATGATACTAGTTTCCTAAATTGATTGCTTACTCTTTGAAGAAATAGTGTTTAGTGAGGCTAGGGCATTAAAAGGATACCTACACTGACTTATGCTAATATTTTTACAGTTTAATACCTTTTCTCTTTTTACAAAAATTTTATGCTAGTAAATGAGTGATAGAATATATCTTCTATGCTTTCTTGTGGCAATAACAACTGGATATGATTTTACATTTGATGATGCAAGCTGCTTTCTTTAGGCAATAAGTTCAGGATATGATTTTGCATTTGATGATGCAAGCTTATTTTGAACTGATCGTAAAGAATGGAATCCTATAATCAACTTTTTTCACTGAGATACTTTTAAACTATGTAGCTCACCCCTTTCCATTCTTTTTTGAATCTAATAACTCGTGTTTTTGTAGAATCAACCCGAACGTGCTGTCAAGATGTATGCTAAGATGAGAAAATTGAAAATTAAGCCTGATATCAGGACCTATGAGTTACTGTTTTCTTTGTTTGGGAACGTCAATTTCCCATATGAAGAGGGTAACTTATTCTCGCATGCGGATGCAGCTAAAAGGATCAATGCTATAGAAGTTGATATGCTCCATAACGGAATTGATCATAGTAAGCGCTCATCAACTAATTTGGTAAGGCTCTTCTTTATAGTGTCTTAGTTGGACTTTACTTGAATGCAAGTTTTAGGTTAGTAGATGTTTTATTTTATTGGTGCTTTACATAGCATACACTAAAGTTATTCCTTTATTCTTTCATTTGTTATGATCATGTAGTAGCTAGTATGCATGTTCTGACAACAACATTCTATTACTTTAACACTATTAAGTGGCTCCCCATGGGTAAGATTTGAAGGTTTTGATTGTGCATGATGCCACAACCTTACAATTGTAATTAAAAGGATGTTGCCAATTATTCCTTGATAGCAAATATCATTTGGTTGTTCTTGAATTTTTTTGTTGATGAGTAAGGACCATGTTTCGGATCTTTGAAGAAAGCTAAAGTTCAAGTTGCATATGTGATAAGCTAATTTGACCCTCTTAATCCCTCGTGTGAGAGCCACTTAGTTGTTTTATGGTAATGGAATGTTCTTGTATCTAGCATTGCAATAAAATTATTGTAAATTGGCTTTTCATTGTTGCCTTCCGCCTCAATTTTTTCGTAGTTCATAGTCCTTTTGGAATGTTTAATTTAATTGTTGCATAATCTAGTTAGTTTTTCTCTAAATTAGGGGCCGCACCCTAGTTTTGCCTCTATGTTGACACTTAGTTCAAGTATTGTACCATAAACTTGTTTGTATTATCATCATCAATCCAAGTACATCCCCGCTCACAGAAGATTTTAATCGGGAAGGAGAGAATATTGTCGCATAATCTTGTTTGTGCGTTGCAATTAGAGTGGGATGGGGAGAGTAATTAATATATTGTTGGTTTATTTGTGGTTTTTGACCAATGAATCATTTTTCACTTTCAGGATTAAAGTTGTGTTTTCCTCTTTAACATAAATCAGGAAATATATAACCAGAAATTGCTTAAACATAATGTAGGGAACTAATGATGTTTAGCTTCATTCCGAGTTATGCTATGCTTGATCATAATTTTGTTAACAGTGCTTTAAATGAATTTGGACGTCCATCAACAATCCACTTTACATTTCTATAGTATGAGTATGTGTGGACACATACCTTTTAGTTGATAAGTTTACCGAGATGGTCTTTGTTAAATTGTCTCACGCCTAACAAATTCAATGTTATAATGCACTCGTAATTTCTATGGTGGTGCAATGGGTGGATAAAGTCTTTGTAGTGATTGACTTGTGAGTGGATTTGTATGGAGCACATTGCACATAATTGTAGTACAAAGCAGAAATATGCAGTTGACAGAACTCTATTACGTAAAAGGGTAAGTATCCAGAGCATTTCTCAAAAGCTCCTATATGTGTACGAAGTATGAACACTGCTTTCAAAAGCTCCTTCGTTCCATCCCCTTTATGTGTGTGTGTATATATATATAGGGTCAAGTTCTAGTGAAAACCAAGCTTATATGAGAACCAATCTCCCTCACAAAAATGTGTTACTTTTGGACAAAAAATGTTACTTTTGTTTTTTAAAAAAGATGATACTTTTTAGCAAAAAAAAATGTTACTTATAGAAAAAAAAAAATTCAAAAAAACAAACATTAAAAAGTAACATTTTTTCCAAAAAGTAACACCTTTTTATGTAAAAAGTAACAACTTTCTATGAATTTTTTTCAAATTTTTTTTTCTTAAAGTAACACTTTTTTGCCTCATAGTATCATAAAAAACAGTAACACATTTTTGCCTAATAGTAATAATTTTTTGTAAGCAAGATTGGTTCCCACGGTTCTCATATAAGGATAGTTTTCACTGGAACTTCTTCCTATATATACATATATATATATATATATATATATATATATACATATATATATATATATAGGGGAGGCATCAAATGAGAAGGATGTTAAAAATGAGAAGGGTAAGAAGGACTCTACACCATTGATTTCACTAAAATAAAAAAATCTATGGTCACGATTGAGCCAAAAACACATAATTGTAAAAGTAACTATATTATAGAGAAAAGTAACTGACATAAATTTTTAGAATGTTCTTACTTTATAACATATTATCCTTTTTTGTTTATGTAGTAACAAAACAAAATCAAACAAAAATCCTTCTCATCCTTCTTATTTTAAAATCCTTCTTATCTGAATTTTGTTGTAATTATACTGAACTTGAATATTCTGATTTTCGAACATGGTGGCTTTACCGATGAATATACCACTAGTTATTTGTAATTCTTCTGAAGCAAATGTATTTGAATGCAAATATTATAAGATTACAAGTTTGCTGAACACATGGTCTGACCAACAATCTGATCTGCTCAATGCCAATGATATTTGTTATTCTTGTGTTCACAAATTATTGATACTGTAGTTTGTATATTCTGTTTTACTCTGTTGGCTGAATGAGGGTATTTTAGGTGGGTAAAAATTCTTAAGATATCTTTACATTTCTTACCATCACCTCAAAACCATGTCCTGGACGTGTTTCTTTTCAATGCTTCATGTTTTGTTCAATATATCGTCCAACACAACAATGGATCCACTCCAAACCCCCACTGACCTTTTTCTCTTCTGAAGTTGAAAGCCTTGGGATCTGAAGGAATGGTGCAGCAGTTGCTACAGTATTTGCATCGAGTAGAAAGCAAGTTCTTTTCCCATATTCTTGACACAGACATATTCAACGTTGTACTGCATTCACTTGTCGAGGCTAAAGAGGTGTGCTCTTCCTACAATTTTCCCAATCAACTGGAGATATTTTTGCCAATAAATCCTATATTTTTTATTTTCTTTGTGCAGAATCACAAGGCAATTGAAATGTTTAGAAATATGAAAGTATATGGCGTCCTGCCTGATGCTGCAACTTACAATATTTTGATTGATTGCTGCTCAAATATAAGATCTTACAAGTCAGCATGTGTTTTGCTTTCAATGATGATTCGTGAGGGCTACTCTATTCAGACATCAACATATACAGCACTTATAAAGGTATTGGTTCTGTTTCCAAATTCTAAGGGTGTTCAATGGCCCAGGTATGAGCCGGGCTTAAGCAAATATGGGTCAGGCTTAAAGGGCCCTTTAACTTAATATGGGCTTTTTCATGGTGCTGGGCTATCTAGATCGGTCCTACCTAGCCCATTTTCTACCCAGCTCTTGCAAAACCTTTCTAAAAATGAGCTAGATAAGGGCTCAAAATGAGGGCCCAGCCCGTCGAACACCCCTAGTTCTGTCTTAGACTTATATGTATGTATTTCAAATGACCAAATGGAGTGGAGTTTGTTACTCTAGCCAAGTGAACTTGAGGTTAAAAGGTAGACCCGAAATAGAGGACGGACCATTATCCTAGCAAAATTAGATTGATTGATGTTGTTGTCAGCATCTGTCTCAAAGTGTCGTTTATGTATTTTTCAAAAGACCATAGCCTTTCTGAATCCAAGAGTCAGAAATTACGTATTCACTAGCTCAAGTTCTATTTTTGTGTCTGTTTTTTTGTATGTTTTTATGATTTTTTAAAGGAGAATGTGACTTAAAAACTAACTCAATGTCGAGCTTTTTGAAGTTTGAATTGTGGTTAGATAACACTCAGCTGACTAAATACTCTAAGGTTCTGAGTTCTGACCAACTAACCTATGTCGAGGTGAAACCAACTAACTGGTGGTGTGCCAATGTAATTTAGGTGTATGTCTTTATGTCCACTAAACAGTTGTTTTTATAATATTATTTTACTATGTAGTTGTGATGTAATGGTTATTCCTCTGTTGTTGCCAAATTCTGATTACATTTCCTTTTTTTTGTCGCAAGGAAGTCTGAGTTTGCCTTAAATTATTGATGCTCTTGTGTCCACGAAATGTGCATAATTTGTTCTCCGGTTTCATTGATTTTAATTATGGGCAATCTTTAGGTTTTTCTCAGAAAAGTTTTCTTAATTGCATCAATTTTACAGGTTCTCTTTATAATACAATTTTTTTTGATTCTTATATTTCTGTGCAAGTTAATGGGATACTATCGCCGTCTAACTTATAATTGTTGTGAACTGCTAATAGTAACCCAACTCTGTATAGTTGAAAGAGTACATATTAAGTATGATGCTATTAGCTAGTCCTGATTGTGTATAAAAGTCTTGCCTGAGATACTGAACCTCATGGCATTAGTTTTATAAATGTATAGACGCTTTTAAAGCGCAATGGCTGCATTACTTTCATTTTTGAAACTGTCTTTAGTCAAGCCCTAGGCTCTCCACTTAGGCTCCGGGAACCCCATTCGCTTTGGTGCTCTTTGGGCCTATAATGTGAATTTGTGATTAGTTTATGTATTTTATCATGAGCCATCATGTGATAATTTTTATAAATCTAAAATTTTCAGGGCTGTTCTCACAATGATTTAATGCTAATGACAAGTTCTACAATTGCTTTATTATTTATTTATTTATGTATTTTGCTCATGAGCCATCATGTGTATATCCAGGTTCATTTAGAGTATGAAGCTTTTCCCGAGACTTTGGAGCTTCTTGATCGAGCTATTTCAGAAGTTGAAAAACCTGATGTATTGCTATTTAATACCATACTTCGTAAAGCATGTTACCGGGTAGGTATTAATTTCTTTAATATCAATATGATTTTCTATTGTGATACTTGTGCCTCTAAGTTCTATACTAGACCAACCTATGAATTGACGAAAACATAAATAGATGATAGGGGTTTAGTAGTTGGCTTTTTATGTTTGGCTGGGGAAAAAGGCAAAAAAAAAAAGAAGAAGTGGTAATTAACTTCTGTTTTGAGCTGAAATGAAAAATCATCTTTGGTTGGTTTTTTTTCTGTGCCATTTAGTATTTTGTCCACTTTTTCTCTAATAAACAACCTACAACCAACTTGTAATTGTACCAAACATTTCCCCAAACAATTGACTTATCCAGCAAGTTTGAAAGCCAATACTTTCAACTTTTCAAACAAGTCAACATAAAAAGTCAACAACCAAACACTCGGCTTTGTGTATAAATTAGAGGAAAAAGTAACAAAAGAGTAAGAAAGAGAAAAAAAAATCTCTTGAACAACATCTTCACCTCTTTCTTGAAACTCTCATTGCTATCCTAAATTTGTTTATTAATACACCAGAAGTGTTAGCTGTGTTGTCAATGTTATAAGACCATCAATGCCAACTTATAGAAAACAATAAATGTTCAAAATATTGCATACATGTTATGTTGGATGTGGTGACTAATAAAAGGCTCATGTACATCATTTGTAAATATAAGGAAGATCACATTGATCGAATCAATTGGAAATTAAGAGTGTGAGACCCACAATAAATTTAGGGTTTCTTGTAAGAGGGTTTTGGGGGAGTTTTTGTTCATTTCTTCATTGAAAATACTAAGGGGAATTCTTCATTAGAGTTGGGATTATGCATTGTAATCAAGAAACTCTCCATCAATAATATTCATTCATATGTTTTGGGTGGGGTTATTTAGTCTTAATATCACATTGATATTAGGACTAGTGATGGCCACGGTCCGGGTTGGGCCGGTTCCGTTCCGGTTCCATCCGGTTCCGGTTCCATTTGGAACCTGACTCGAACGTTTCCGGTTCCGGTTCCGGTTCCGGACGGTTCCAAACGGTTCTTTGGCGGTTCATGAGGCGGTTCCGGCGGTTCCAATACCCGGGTCGGGTGGGTCGGACCATCGGTTCCATTCTTATTTTTCATTTAATTTTAAATTTTTAATATTAAAATACTAAAATAATACGGACGTACCTTCGACTTCGTCGACTACATGATTATTATCGAAATATTTACTAAAAAAAAACAAAAAAATAAATTAATAAGAAACGAATCGACGATATATAAGATGAATAATAAAAAAAAGGGGAGAGATTGGACTTGAACCTAGTATCCCGAAGAAATACTAAGCTGCCTACGTATCCCGAAGGAATCAAAGTCCACGTAGTTCGTTTTCGTACCTTTTATATTTTATGTTTAATGTCGTGGTCCGATCATCCGTGCTTGTGATCCTATTCGTCATCGTCGTTTGGTTGGTTGGATGCTTCCCCCGACTCGGCTCCCGATGATGCAAACGTATCCATCATCATCCATGGATCATCTTCCTCTTCATCATCCTCGTCCCTTTCTCCTTGCATTCGGACCTCTGCCTGATCCAATCTTTTTTGCAAAACATATTTGAATGCTATGTGGTGCAAGACGAGATCTCTTTTCATCCAAAACTCTTTTACCTGCACTAAAAGCCGACTTCGACGCAACAGTAGAAGCAGGAGTTGCAAGGATATCCTTTGCAATTCGTGATAATATTGGGTATTTTACCGATTTTTCTCTCCACCATTCTAAAATATTATAATTACTTAGGTCTATTTCAAAGTGATGTTTAAGGTAGTTATCAACTTCTAAATATGAAGCGGTGGAGGAGGAAGAGGATGATCCTAGTCCTAGAAAAGTATCATCGCGACTCATTATGTTAGCGATAACGGGATTATAATAATCGGGACGTGCCGAGACGCTAGCACGCCTAGACATATCGCGACTCGGGTTATATATACTAGAATAATGGTCATAAAGGTCCACTAATAGTTTTTTACAATTGCCTACATAATTATGTACATCAGTAGCCGGGCGATTTAATGCTTGATAATAAAATCCTATAATTTTACTTAGTGCTTCCGTTTTAAAACACGGATCTAAAATTGTCGCTATGCCATAAATATAAGGAAAATCATTAAAATAAGTCTTCCACTTATTCATCATTTCTTCAAGAATCGGTTTCAAAAAAATGTTAGTATCTTCATAAGAATATGAATGCAGATGATAAAAAACAGTAACACATTCACTTATTACTAAGTGAACGTTTGGTTGGTATACATAAGAAAATATCTTAGTTGCGTGGACATACGCTTCTAGTAGTTTTTGTACTCTTATGGCTAAGTCCAAGTATCATCACTGATACTTATATGGCTATCCGTAAACTCACTGTACAGTTGTGTTATGACGGGGCGATAAGCAATCGCCTTTTTAATAGGTCATGGGTCGAACCCCATCGTGTAGGAGTGTCTAAAACCCAATATACTTTTCTAAGTTCATATTGGGCACATAATTGTTTATATCTTCGTTTAACGTGTCCTAATCTAAGCCATTTGACTATATCTCTAATGGGACCTAATAAATCACTTAAATTTTTGATACCTGCTTGACAAGATAAGTTTACAATGTGAGCACAACAACGTACATGTAATAACTACCTCCTAATATTCTAGTAAAAGCGGGTTCATTATATAAAAGTTCCATGCATTTTATGTTTGCGGAAGCATTATCAGTAGAACAACTAAATATTTTTATCCAATAGGTTCCATTCTTTACAAATTTCAACTAATCTATATTTTATGTTTTCGCCCGTATGTCTTTCGGGCATTAACTCGAACGCGATTATTCTTTTTTGAATAGACCAATTACGGTCTATCCAATGTGCTGTTACACACATATAAGGTTCTAAATGTGGGGGAGCTGACCAAATATCGGTCGTTAAGCTAACTCTACCGTCAAAAGTTTTAAACATTTGTGTCAATTCATATCTTTTGCTTCATATAATTTAATAGTTCTTCTTTTAAGGGTATTCCTAGGGATTGCTCTAAATTGCGGTTGTAAACATTTCCTATTGAAATATTCATATCTATGACTTTCACCGTGATTAAAGGGTAATTCATCACCAATAACATATTTTGAAAACTCATCGATCATTTCGTCACGATTATATCTAAAAGGCGTACCTCCGGGTCCGCCGGGGAAGTCCGTTGCCCATTGTTGTTGTCCGCTTCCGCTTGTTGTCCCGCTACCGCTTGCTGCATGCGTTCTTTGGTGATTCCATGCTTTTTCGCCAAATGTTTGTTGAAGGATCCCGTACCACCACCTAACACGTATTCACAAAACACAATAAATATAAATATCATATCATGTACAAAATATTTTGGATGTACAAAATATAAATATCATGTATAAAAACTTAAAAGTATTTACCTTTGGTAAAATTGTAAGAAACTAAAGGCTTTACTCCTTGACTTTCACAAACTTGACAAGTGCATATGAAAACTTCCGGGTTGTCGGTTGGTACTTTTGTAAAATACGACCAAACATGTGAACTAGCTCTACCAGTAGGAGGTGGCATTGCCGGAAAAGGTTGTCTTACTGGTTCATTTTCATCTAAATATAAATATAAAACATTATTAAAATAAATAATAATTTATAATTCAATTAAATTGAAGAATAAAAATTAGAAAACTAACAATACTTTGGAAATTCACTCGTTTACCACGAGCGTGTCTTTGTTGTTGTTGTTGTGCTTCTTCTTCTATTCTTGTTGATGATTGTCGAGATCTAAGTATCCCGATAGGGGTTGTTGGTTCTTCTTCTTCTTCTTCTTCTTGTGCTTCTTCTTCTTGTGTTTCTTCTTCATCTTGAATTTCTATTTCTCTTTCAACATGTTCCGCATACTCATGTAATTCTCGGTCGTACTCGTATGGCTCGTACCCTTCTGGATAAGTCGTTCGTAATTACTAACCGAAGGTGTTGTTGATATTGATGGAGTTGAAATTGCCTTTCTTTTGGAGCTAGAAGAAGAACCCCCAAAGATTTTGCCACTTTAGTGACTTTTTTAGTGGCTTTTTTCAAGAATGAAGACATGATAATATTAATATTTATGTATTAAGAAATAATTAATAAATACTTAAGAATTAATTAGAAGAATAATTAAGAACTAATTAAGAAATAATTAAGAACTAATTAAGAAATAATTAAGAAATAATTAGAAGACTAATTATGTAATTAAGAGAATAATTGCGTAATTAAGTAATTAAGTAGAGAGAGTAGGAGAAGAGATGAGTTGTGAATTGGAATGGTTGAAAGTGATGGGTATTTATAGAAATTTTGTAACGGCTAGTTTGACCCAATTCAACGGATTTTTTGACCGGTTCCAAAGAACCGTTGGGCCTGTGGAACCGTACGGTTCCGGGTCCGGTTCCGGTTCCGGTTCCATGGACCGCTGGGCCGGGTGAACCGGTCCGGTCCGGGTTCACGGTTCTGAACGGTTCCTTTGAACCGGTGGGCCGGGTGAACCGGTCCGGTCCGGGTGAACTGGTCCACGGTTCTTTGGTCCGTTTTTTTCGTTTTTTTCCGGCGGTTCCACGGTTCCGGCAATTTTTTTCCGGGCGGGTTCACGGTTTCGCGGTTCGGTTCCGGTTCGGAACCTGTCGCGAACGTTCCGGTTCCGGTTCCGGTTTCAAAGCGGTTCGGGACCGGTTCGGCACCGGGCCAACCCGGACCGTGGCCATCACTAATTAGGACTTCCCTCACCTTCAAATTTGTCTGTTCTTTCTTTATTTCTGCTATACTTTATTCAATCTTTTTTGAGTATCTTCAATCATAATTGTCAAATTACTTGAACAAATTATATAGGTTCGATTACTAATTGTTTCAAAGAAACCGATAAGGAAACCTGTGCATTTCCAATAAGAAGATAGGATAGAATCAATGATGTAAAATTCCGGGTGCACTGTGTATTTTCATTTGTAAGTTATGATATTGTGTTTGGGTGATCAATACATGCCGTCTTGGAGGACCTAATTAGGCATCACAAGTCTTTTCTCACTCATTCGATATCACGCTGATATACTTGCGCTTAGCAATTTTCCTTTCTTATTTAACTGGCTTAAAAAAGTGTCCTGTCTTTCATCTCTGTCTTCAGGGAAGGATTGATGTTGTCGAGACTGTACTTCATGCTATGTATCAACAGAATATTCAACCAGATGTACCAACCTGTAGTTATGTATTCTGCTATGTTCGTTGCGAATTCCATAGCACTGCAGTAGAAGCCTTGCAGGTCTTAAGCATGCGGATGATCTCCCTTGATCTTGATACTCTCGAGGATATAAGAAGGCAATACGAGCATCTCATCCTGTCTGAAAATCAAGAAGCTGAGATTCGGATAATGCAGATCATTGAAGATTCTCTGAATCTTGGTGCGGCTCTTCTTAATTTAAGATGGTGTTCAATCCTTGGATCCTCAATTTCATGGGTGCCCGATCAGAGTCCGTGGGCCAAAAGGATATCAACATTGTCAATCAATGAATGAGCTTGCTTGACATTTATTAATGGAGCTTCAAGGACAATGTGCTTCGCATAAGCCATGTAGCCGAAAGAGGCCTCTCGGAGACTCGTCCTTGCTAGGTGATGAAGTCACACTTATTAAGTGAAATAATTGATTCCTTTCGTTAATTTAAAACTGAGGAAATGCGTATCCAAGGGTGGAGCAAAAAGCATAAGAGTCTTGTTAACTTTTTAATATTTAGTAAATTGAGGCCTTCATCAACATGAATGGTAAAACAAGGACTAAAAAGTTTGGAAAATTCGATGCTGGTAGGTTTTGAACCTAGAACCAACAATATTATTTGAAGACATATTATCATTTGAGCTACGCTTGACGGATTTGTTTCAGGGACCTTAAGCGGCCAGACACTTTGAATTGGTCTCCTTGAAAATAATGGAGGAAATTCTTTCCAATGCGGAAGAACAGTGTCAGCCGCTTCAATGACATATTCTTACAATTCAAAGTTTAGCGATTTCATTTATATTACGTCATTTCAGCAATTTCATTTTGTACTAAGTTTTAGAGCCGGTAAACATTCAAAGCTATCGTTTGTACTTTAGTTTCTTCGGCTGTAGTTTAGTTGATAGTGATTTGTTTTTAATATTAACTAGATAATCTCCGTGCGGTGCACGATTTTTTCATTTTATTATTTTTGATTATTTTAAAAAGAAAATAAATTGTAAGTTATTAGTTATTGATTTTCAATGAATTAATAATTGCATATAATAATTAATATTTAATTTATTTTTAATTTTAAAAATACTATTTTATTTGTTATGTATGATGTTAAACAATTTTATTTTGATATTTATATTTTACTAACTAATCATAACAAACAATGTTGAAAATAAATTTTAATATTAAATAAATTATTTTGAATATATATTACAATATTAAATTAACCGAACCCATTTTAAATGATACTACCTCCTATTCAGCCTAAATGTCCCATATTTTTTTTTTGACACTATTTACTCATTACTCTTAATTTGTATTTTACTCTTAATCTATAAGTTAAAACATAGTCATGTGGGTTCTTGTTTGATTCGTCTCAATACAAGGATTATTAATATCAAATTTTTATAATTTTTAATTAAGAATAATTTGAGATATTAAGTGTTAAAATGTTATCTCGGCAAGTATGAAAAACTAAATGGGACATTTAGACTGAATATGAGGGAGTAAAACATTTATGTATAAAAAATAATTTGAATAATTACACAAATAAAGGATTAAAAATACTTTGTAAGGTTGATTGCATTGAGCAATTCCAATAGTGCATTAACATATTTTAACCAAATAAACCAATTTCAAATGAATTTAGGCATTGTTGAGAAAATTAACCAATTTAAATGTATTGAGTATGATAGTATTTATTAGTATAATCAATATTAATGAACACCATTGAAAATCCAATTTCATTATATGATAGTGTGACATCATCATCCAATATTGGAGTAATTTTACTCCACAAGGTGACACCTCATAAGTTTGGAGGTATGATGATGTAAGCTTCTTTTGTTTTAGTTATAGGTATAGATAGATTATTAAAATTGCTTGATTTGAGCTATTATTTTCAATTTTATTAAGTTTTAATTCTGGACTTCATTTTAAAAAAAAAATCAAAAATTGATAAGTTCAATCCTCAAAAGTTTAATAATATCAAATTATATGTTGTATTTGAATTTAATAGATGTTTTCCTTATTTAATTTATATTTATAGTATTTAAAAGAATTTATAGTATTTTTGGCTTCTAAGATCAATTAATATTCTTATATTTAAGCTCTATTTGGTAATCAGCTTATTAATACTAAAAATTTTAACTTTCAGATATTATTTAATAGTCATACTTTTTGGTAAAATTAGAGCGTGGTAAGTTGAAATTATATATCCTTAAGCATCACATTGTTGTGTTTTGTTGCATGTGATGTTGCAAAATATGATTTGTGCTCTTAGAAATTGCATAAAAGTTTAAACATGTACCTTGGAACTTCTTTTTGGAAAAAAATGTTTCCAAAAGAACTATGATAATCTGTAAGTTCAAATTAAAGAGTAGAAATACTCTCTGATTAGGGTTTAATGTGTTTATTATTATTGCTTAATGGAATAATTACAGAGGCAATTATATAAAGATACAAGCTTGCTATATTTACAAATAGAATCCCTAATTTTCTAGATTTATTCTAATTAAGCTATTAATGGAAGAATATACAAAAAGAATATTTTGATAATTATTATGTTCTTCACTCCCCCTCCAGTTGGGTTGTGGGATCCTGAACACCCAACTTGCACAAAGTGTCTTGAAATTGCTCTGCTCCTACAGCCTTTGTCAAAATATCTGCCAGTTGCTCCTTTGAACGAACGAAAGGGATATGAATGATTTCTGCCTCGAGTTTTTCTCTTTTATGAAGTGACGATCAACTTCAACATGTTTGGTTCTATCATGTTGGACTGGATTCTCTGAGATGCTTATTGCTGCTTTGTTGTCACAGTTCAGTTCACTTCTTTGTCTCCTCGGAAAACCAACTTCTTCTAACAATTTCCCTATCCAAAGGACCTCTGTGATTCCTTTCGCTATTCCTTAAAATTCTGCTTCAGCACTAGATAACGCAACTATCTTCTGTTTCTTACTTTTTCATGTTACGAGATTTCCCCCAACTAGGGTAAAATACTCCCGATGTCGACTTCCTACTATCCCTATTTCCAGCCCGCATCTGTGAATGCGTGTATGTCAAGATATCCATGTCTTCTGAAGATTATTCCCTTCCCCGGAGTTCCCCTTCACATACCTAAGGATTCTCACAGCTGCTTCCATGTGTTGAACTTGGGGTTGATGCATGAACCGACTCATTACTCCTACTGCATAAGCAATGTTAGGACGAGTATGTGATAAGTAGATCAATTTCCCTACTAATTTTCCGATACTGTTCTCGATTGGCTACCTCTCCCCCTTCAATTGTCTGTAGGCCATGATTGACCACTATTTATGTATCAGCTGGTTTACATCCTAGCATTTCGGTTTCTGCTAGAAGATCTAAGATATATTTCTTCTAACATATGAATATCCCCTTCCTCGACCTTAAGACTTCGATTCCAAGGAAATACTTCAACTGACCGAGATCCTTCATTTCGAATTCCCCAAACAATTTCTCCTTCAGACTCTGAATCTCTTCCTTATCACAACCTGTAATGATCATGTCATCAACATAGATAATCAAGCAAGTTATCAAAGTTCCTCTCCTTTTGATGAATAATGTGTGGTCAAAATTACTCAGATAATACCCAAATCTCTTCATTGCGAGAGTAAACCTTCCAAACCAAGCTCTGGGTGACTGTTTCATACCATATAGTGCTTTTCGTAACCTACACCTTTCGTTTTCCTTGAAGTTCCCTCTAAACCCTGGTGGTGCTTGCATGAACACATCCTCTCTGATTTCCCCATGTAAGAAGGTGTTCTAAACATTAAACTGGTGCAAGGGCCAGTCTTTATTAGCAACAATGGAAAAAATGATTCTGATGGTATCGATTTTTGCTACTGGAGAGAAGGTTTCTAAGTAGTCAATCCCGTATGTCTGTGTATATCCCTTCGCAACCAACCTTGCTCTATATCTGTCAATTGTGCCATCACTCCTGTACTTGATGGTAAACACCCATTTGCATCCTACAACTTTCTTTTCCTTTGGGATTGAGCATTTTTCCCAAGTATCATTTTTAAGCAGCGCATCAATCTCCGTTTGCATGGCCATCCTCCACTCTTTGCTTTTAAGTGCTTCATCCATTGTTCTAGGAACCTCATTTGAATAAAGAGTCGTGTTCAAAGCAATAGCTTACCCTGACATGGTTCCTAGATTTTCCACATTAACCGGATATCTCGATCTTTGATCTTCATAATCTGGGTCATATCTTTTCGGGGGACTCCTCTGGTTCTCCGAGGGGGCAACACATATTCAGTGGGTTCTTCCCTTATCTCATGACTCCCACTTTCTTCTTCCTGCGATACTCCAGCAACGGGACTAACAGAAGTACAATCAACAAAATCACAAGGTCTAGTAGGAGTGATTTTAAGTGGGAGTATTAGACACATTTTGAGAATTGGAGCAAGGTTAACCAAAAATCATAATCTATTTTATTTATTAGCTTATCACATAGTTGAACTCAAGTGATTAATGAATAGAATATAGTTGAATGAAATTGTGGTTCCTTGCAGTATGAAAACATCAAGATGTTTATTCAATGCATTATGTAAAATATACTTGATGGATTTCTTCGACATGCATAATCCTATACTATGTTTTAGTTACATCAACTTTGATTTTTTCCAACGTCAAATTTCAAATCTACAATCCGATTCCGAGATTTGTTTTAGCTTTTAATAACAGTATAATTAACCTAATCCCTCTTTTAATATTCAATTATAAAACCAAAAGCGTTGTGTTTAAAATTTTAAGTAATATAATTATATTTGATTCGGAGTCGGGACGGATCAAAGTCAGAGTCGGGTCAGAGTATAGATTTTTTATGAGGTCCAATTTCAATTCCAACTCAGACTCTATAATCTGATTTGGAGTTGTATATCATATTTCTCGAACTAGAATTACAAATCCACGGATTAGGGGCGGATTCAAAATAAACTGTCATCGGTGTATGTACACTACACATACAAGTAAACGCAATATAGAGTTTCAACACAGTTGGAAAACTCGAGGAGAATGAGTTTCACAAATCACAATCAATATCAAATCATCATTACAACCAGTCTTCATGAAATCTACGCACCAACGATCGGAAAGTCTTACCTCTATATCGGCACCGTCATCGTATACATTGACACCTAAATCACGACCACCCGCTTTTTGATGTGTTGATCACTAATTGATATTAAAAACTTGAGAGAAATAAGGAAAGAATCGAAGGTCTTGATAGAAATCCAAAAATTGTTGAAAAATCCAACGATCATCAAACAATCAATGCAGAGTTTCAACCTTTTTGAAAAACATGGTGGAAGATGAGTTTCACGATTAACATCAAATCTTCTTCTTTACAACCAGTCACGAAATTCATCCAACTAACAACCGGAAACTCACACGTCTGTTTTGGAACCGTAATCGCATACACCGACGACAAAATCGCCGCCCCAATATACACCGGTGATTCTACGAACAATCGCGAAATTTCGTCGTTTTCGTAAATCAAATCCATAACATCGCAGCAAGCATCAAAACTCACCAAATCTCCTACTCTAGCTACCTCTTTCAGCTTCATTAGCAACTCCTGAACCACCAAAAACGCAGAGTTTTTTAATGTTCCGACCTCGAAATTTAGGGTTTGCAAAAACACAACCTCGGCATCTAAGAAGTCAGATTTTGTGAAATGCTGATCCTTGATGAGTTGATCACTGATAGATTTTAGAGATTTGAGAGAAATTGGAGGAGAATCGTAGGTTTTACTAGAAATCCAAAGGGAGATTAGAGAAAATAGCTGTAAATTAGGGAATTTGATAGGTTTTTCTAGTAACCAGTGACGGTGATTTGATGAAGTGAGAGAAACGAAGAACCGATGAGCAAAGAGAGAAAGAGAAGCGTATTTCACGGCTTGAGAAAGTTCCAATTTTTCGGCACTTTTAATGAGGAAATTCAAAGCGTCAAGACGAAGTGTTAATGGCGGACAAATCTGGAATTCAGGTGTGTTCTTCATTTTGTTTTCTGTCTCCGTACTACAAGAGGAATTTTAAGACTATTCTTTTTTAAGTTGTCAAGATATGGTTTGAAAGATTATGGATAGAGCTGCTTAAAAGAGACCCGACCCGAAAATTTGACCTGAAAACGAAAGTAACCGATCCGAAAATGTGTTTCTTTTTAAGGTTTATCGAACCGACAATACCCGAATCGAAGTTGTACCCGATTCGATTGACAACCGAAAATGAGAAAGCTGAACCCGAACTGTAACCGATTTTTGTAACCGACACATAACCGTTAACCGAGATTACCCGAACCAAAAATGACCGACCCGAGTCATATCCGGCCCGTATCATGCTCGAAACCGAACTCGATCCGGCAAAAACCGACTAAACCCGAATAAATTTTAAATCGAATTGCTTTAAACCTGAACCAATTTTTAACATTGAAGTATGATAGACTCATATTCAATCATCTTATTATTTAATCTAATAAAGTGATTGATATTTTAATAAATTAAATTTTATAAATACATGGTTTCATATATTTAGAGTTAATAATCAATGGTCAATGTATATAACCGTATTAGATGAAAATTGATAGAACTTTATAATTCTAATTTCCGGTTAAACAAGTAAAAGTAACAAAGTAATAATGATCACTAGTTGATTTACATTTAATTTTAACTACTTTTGCTTTAAGTAAAGGAAATCTTGTGATCAATTAAAAAATAACTAACAACTTAATTTAATATTGACTCGATCGATAGTAATTAGTAGTACGTAGCCGATAGTAATTAAAACCCGAACCCGATCTATACTCGACAAAATCGAACCAATTATTAACCGATGACAACCCGACACCGATTAACACTCGACACGAACTTCAACAGACACCGAACCGATGCTAACCCGATAGCTCGAATAACCGATCTTCAACCGAACCGCGACTAACCGACCCGACCCGAGTACGACCCGTCGTAACACGCAACCGAAAAATAGCCAATCCGGAATACAACCGAACCGAAAGACACTCGTCTGAAACCGACCCGATCACCCGAATGAACACCTCTAATTATCGAGAATAATTTATTATTTTTTGTTTTTTATTATATTTCAATTGAGAATTAATCATGTATTATTTTTTATTACTATAAAATTACGTGTAATGTACGATTTTTTAATATAATATAGTTGTTACATGGTCAAATAAATAAACCCGTAATTTATTTAGTCAAACCCTGACTTCCCCCTTTGTCCACTACAATGACCACTCATAGTCGCTTTCTAAAATAAGTGACCATCATTCCCACATTAATTCATCATCTAACCTCCATTCTACCATTATAAATAGATGTTACATACATCATTTGCACTTAACTAAGATTTGATCTCCTATCCCCAATTTGACTTAAGCATCGGAGGGATTTTCCGGGAGATCACCCCCGGGCAAGGCTAACTTGTTGTGTGCAAGAAGCGACATCGTTCATATACAAATTAAAGACAATTGAGCTTCAACAACACTTCATCTTCAGGTGTTTTCAAGGTCATTTGTCGATTCAAGTTTCATCACCGAAACAGTTTGGCGCCGTCTGTTGGGATGACAAACATAAAAGCTGTGTGTCCCTACGGTAATTGCAAATCAATAATTGTCAAATGAAAAAAATACTCCCTCCGAATCAGCTTAGATGTCCCATTTCCTTATTTGACAAAATCATATCAATTGTCTCATTTCCTTTTTTGTCTATCCTTTTCTTATCTAAATACCCCCATTTTTACTACTTTCAGTACCCAACTACCACCTGTACCTTACTTTTCCGATTCCCAATACCCCAACTTCCACCTTTACAATTAATTTAATCAATTAAAATACTCAACTACCATTTTTTTAATAGACCCTACTCGGCACTTAAAATCCGTGAAATCACTGTTTGCTTTTTTGCTTCCCATGCCTCAGTTCACTCTTTTTGCTTTTGCCTCATTCACTTTCTGCCTCAGTTCGCTCTTTTTTTTGCTTTTGCGAGTTCACTTTTCCTCAATTCACTCTTCTTGCCTCCATTCGCTCCCACTCATTTTGCAGGTAAGTTAATTTCTCCTTGAGTTGCTATGTTTGTTAGGGTTTCAATTACTGGTTGTTGATTTTGTATATATTTGTTTGCACCGGACGGTTCTCATTTTCAGATTACGATGACTGTGATTGATCTTCTCACTACTGCTGATGCGATCTACGATGTTGAGAAGTAAAAAGATTTCAATATCTCCGGTGACGACGCCTTTGATTGTCTTTACTCTTTTGTTGAATCCGACCTTAAAACCGCTCATCAGCTTTTTAACATGTTTCTCTTTTCCGTCGATTTAGGGTTTTGTGAATGTAGGAAGTGAATCATGCTTGTTTAAACTTTAATGTTTGTAGAAAGCTGAATTAGCTGCAGGTGAGTGGAATAGGGCATTTGGCGTCCCTTTGAATGCTGAGATTTGTCGTATTAAGGCTTGATTACTCAAGGAAGTCCCTTAATTGCAACGAATGGCTCAGAAAAGGATGTGTACTTATTATTCTTAATTTTATATGTTTTTAATGATTCAATGATTTCAAAAAAAATGATTCAATGTTGTCATTATATTTGATGTACATTTCTTGATGTTCTACTCACTAAGTCTGAACTGATTTTGAGCTAGCTAGGCTAAGTGCAGAGTGATTTACTTGAAAGAATGTGGGTTATGAGGTTTTATTAGTATTGTTCTTTTGAAGGGGATTCAAGTTGATGTATGCAATTTGATGTAAGATTTTTCTTTCAAAATTGGCTTGATTGGAAAGAACGAGCAGGAGAGAGAAGTAGGGATGAATTACTGGATTCAAGCTTTGTCTGCGATTTTGGGGGCACTCTTCCTTCTGCTTGCAGCCTGCAGGTATAGTTCATCACACTTTTTTTCAGCTAACAAATCACTAACTGTCTCAAGAATGAGTAATACCAATATTAAAATGGGTATAATAATCTTGAAAATAGACAACTACCAATATTAAATGCAAATTGGTGCATATTGTACTAACAATTAACAAATCTAAATATAGTCAACAACTACCCCAAACCCATTTTTATGAATTAATTTACTCATAGTGTTGAAGGATGATTATGGTGCGGAAGACCAAATTATATTGATTTTGATTTTAGTTTGTAAAAAAAACTGCAATGAATTGCTTAATTGATAAGAGTTTGATCTTTTTCTTTGTTTTAGTTACTTTAATTATTTAGTTATTTGTGCTTAACGTCTTTAAATGTGGCAATGTCATTTACTTTTGTTTTCTATATGGATTAAAATATTGTTTTGCATTATTTCTTGCTTATTTGATTTGTTATTATTGTTTTCTTTGATGTTAAATTTCTTTTCTCTTGAAATTAGGGGTGTCTTGATTTCTTTTGCATTGGATATGTGAAAATAGACAGTGTAATTAATATTAAAACCCAGAGTTAGTATAATATTTATATCAATTGTTGATTGAATCATGTTTTATGAAGCAAGAATCTGCAGTTTGGGGAACAAATTTCCGAAACAAGATTCAGTGGAATGTTTTGTGGTTTCTTGTTATGAAAATTAATGATTATGCATATGCTTCTTATGTGTTAGTGTTTGTGTGTCACTAATTTCATGTTTTTTTAAACTCTTGTTCACGCCACTCCATTTGTTTCTGATGGAGGTCTGTGTAATTGTTATAAGATTGTTATTATTCTATTTGATTTGTTTATCATTAGAAAAAAGGGATGTAACTTTGTTTTTGAGATATCATGGCTGTAACTTAAATATATTTTTATTATTTCGTATTAGTAATTGGAAATGGACACGTTAAAAGGGCTCATGAAATCATATACAATTTTTATTTATGTGAAGTTGTCAATGATATTTGCTACCAAGACTCAATCGGAAACAATGACTTTTTATTTTTGTTCAAATCTAATTTTAACAGTTTGAAATTCGGGGGGTTTATTGGATTTTTGGCTGCTTGATAATTTTAGCGGCGAGAAAGGAGATCTAAATCTACGAGAAAGAGTTGGAAAGCCGCAGGAGGAGAAACCTTTAGTGATGGATGGAGGATTGTGTATTCGAGGCAGGGAATCGACTCTTCTACATGTTCTACATTTACTCCTCTCGAACTTTGATTGTATTACTTCATCACCTTGCATATTCTATTCAATTTTTCTTTTTACTTTAATTATTTTGTTTTGATATTATGATCATTGACTTTTTAACAATTATCTTTGTTGTATAATATAATGTTCAGGAATGAAACTAAAATTGTAGGCGGTTGAAGATGGAGATAAGCATTGGATTTGGAATTTTGGTTTCCTTGCTATTTCAGGTTTGGTTGATTGATGTAGTTTATTAATTTTTCAAAGTTTTGTTCTTTTCTAAATTTTCTTGACAAACCTGATCCTGAACAAGGTTGTGTATGATCTTACAGCATCACAAATTTAGTGTTCATGTTAAAATTAGGGATTTAATTTACTTTCATACATCAATGTGGAATTTTTTCATGAAAAGAGTTGAAAATATCAAAATCAAAGATGTTTTGGTGTGTATGTATAGTTTTTCATGAAAATTATATTTACTTAATATAAACATGATTAATTTAGTGTTCTTCCTACTTCACTTGGTTGATCTTCAGGTTATGGGTTAGTTCTATTTTCTTGTTAATCTTCAAGTTTTAATTTGATCTTGTAGTTTGTAGCAAGATTTTTTTAAAACCATTTTTAGCTTTCATGATTAATTGGGAATAAGAAAGTGAATATTGATTTCGAGGTTTTGGTGTATTGGGATGGATTATTGAATTTTTTTAGGCAGTTGAACGAACAACAATCCTTTGCATTCATTTTAGGTGTGGTTTTTTATAACCTATTTTCTGTTTTGTTTTGATTTGGATTAGAATTCCTTGATGATAATGATGATGATGATGATGATGCACCACTTCTTTTAGGAGTCGTAGCTACTTTCACAGTTACACTGTTGCTTTCAACAAAAGACATCCCCAATCCCAGAGATTTAGGTCGTTGAATCACATGTATAGGCTGTGACATTCCCTTGCCATCTTTCCCCAAACCTTCACCTTCCAGTTTTTATTTTTTCCTTTTTCTCTTATTTCAAGCGACTTGCTTGATTTTGGTACTTTTAGAGGAGAGTCGTGAGTTAAGTATGTTTAGTTTGGTGTTTTTTTTTTATCATATTATAGGCGAGGTGAGTCCTAATCATATGGATTGTTTCTTGTTATTCCCATAAGTAACCGAGTTATATAGACATGATTCGTATCAATTAACAGTTGTTTTTCCGGATTAGTTACAGTTGGTTTTTAGAGTTTCATTTAGGGTGGAGCTTGTTCTTCTTGTATGTTCTTAATATGAAAGCTATCATTTTGAGAGACTACCATTATATGTTGTACTTGCTTGCGCTTGTGATGTCGGATGGTGAAAGAATTAATGCTTTCTTTTCATGTCCTTTTTTTGTTGTCTTGAGAAGTGTTGTTGTGCCTACAACTTTTATATTTTCATTTTGTAGCCAAGATTGTTAATTACTAATTAATAGTTCTAGGCTACTAAATGAGAAATTGATTAATTCCATTTCCAGTTTTGTTTAAATTAGTGCTTTCAGAAAAGAGATTTTAGCCTATATAAAGTTATGATGCATGATTATTTGCAGGCCTAGCTTAATCTTAGAACTTGAAGGATTCCCTAGCAGAGGCAACATTGGATATCATTGTCAAGGTTAGAAGGCGTATTTAGGTGAGATGGAAGATCGTATGTAAGAACTTAGGCTGATGTTTGTATGATTTGGAATCTAAATAAGAATTGTTATTGTTTAAATTTGTTAGAGATGAAATTCTTTTGGTTGATGTTTGAGTTAGAATTTCTGATTGTCCTACCAATTTCTGTCATTTGAAGCATGTAATGATATATTTTTGTTACATTTATGTTTTGATTGAATTTTCTTGAATTGTGGTGACATGGAGCACAAGTTAATTAATAATTAACAGTGAACTTTGTTAATGTTTTTGGGGATTTTCTCATTTAATTCCTCTATTTATGACTTGATTTGTTTATTAGAATAATAATTATTATGTTTTTTATTTATTGGTTTTGTTTAGTTCATATGTTGTTACTGTCTGCTATTGATTCAATTGGGGACTGATTTTTCACACTATGATTGCGACTCAGCCTTGAAAAATTTGGAGTAACGATATGATTCATGGAAGGAAGATTTAATTGGGCTGAGCTTTACCGAAAAGTACGTGACTCACAACTTGTAGGACTTTCAGGTTAGTCAAAGGAGGTAATAGTGCTACCTTTGATTCTACTCTGATTGCTTTCTTCATAAAAAATGGCATTGTTTTCTAATGTTTGTGTTTGATCTTGTATGAATATCTTTTCATGCATAGTTTTAAATAAAAAATACATAATAAGTTATTCATGTTTATGGCTAATTTGGTGTTTCGTTGTTTTAAAACACCCCGCTTTATTCCTATTGATAAGGACACATATATTGATTTATATGAAAATGATTAAATTGTGGTATAAAGTCGGATGTGCTAGAAAAAGAAAAAAGTTGATTAGAGAGCTAAATCAAACAGAGACATTAAGAATTTGCAAATTTTTATGCTTCATTTTGTTTGATCATGTTACTTGTTTACATGGGTTCTTATTCATTAAATTTTTTCATCTTTGATGTGCTAGATTAGATTCATGTTTTTAAGGTTTTCAAATAGGGATTTTCATTTCCTTTTCAAATGAAGATCGGGTTTTAGTTTTAGATTTAGACTTGAATGAAAATTTAGGATTTTCATAACGGTTTTTTTTTCATTTTTGAATGGAAATATAAATTTTCATTACCTTTTCAGATGAAGAAGAGGTATTAGTTTTAGATTTGAATGAAAATATAGGGTTTTCGGTTTATTCGTGCTTAAATTAGCTTTTAATCCTCTTACTTCACCTGAGTATAAGATTATTTGTGTGCAAAAGCTCAAAAATCAGCACAAATTCTACCCAATAGCCATTTATTCATTTGAAACTCGCGATTGGAGTCTCCTTCAAAAGCCCTTTTCTGCACCAAATGATGTAATCTTCAACGATGTAGTATTCTGTCACGGTGCAATTCATTGGATGACAACCACATTCGGAGGCAGAGGAGTATATATATTTAAAATTGAATACGAACATAATAATAGAAATGCCAATAGCTCCAAGGTAAGATAAGGAATCACAATCACAATAGAAATTCAAGTATTTTGGAAAATCTGAAGAATGTTTGCTTTACATAATTTATCGACTCTTCTAAACCACTATGTAGCCTTTAAGTTGAAGGAGGATTATTTGGGATGGGAATTGAAGTTTTGGCTTAATTTGAATGTGTTGATACCAAAATATCCGGCCATAGCCAAGCACTTAGGGTTTCATCCACTGTTCACCGAGTATGAATGTGATGTGCTATGTGTTAATCGTGCAGGGAGCGATGAAGATATGGAAATTGTGTTGTCCATAGCAGGTGAAATCATATTTTTGAATCTTAAGAAGAAAAGTTTTATAGAAGTTAGAAATTTTGTTTTCAGTTGCTGTGATGTAACTATTTGGTATAGAACATATTCAATATTTGAATTTTGTGAGATTTTATCTCTTGTTTGATGCAAGAGCAATGTCTGTTAATTTTGTGTTCTTGTTTGTGATCAAATTTGTTTGGTTTTTCTAAGTATTGTAATTGGCAAGTTGTGTACGTTGATGTTGATGATTTTATGAATTATCTTGTATTCTTGATTTTGATCCTTTATCAATTTTGAATTTGGTTTAATTTATGGTTAGTTGGTTTCAGATTGTAATAGTTTACTTATTAGTTATACGGAATTGTAGATGTTGCTTGTGATAATCTTGTCATCGGGCTTATACATAACAAGACCCACATAAGAGAAGAGCTGGATGCACATAAATCCGATGAGAATCCATCCTAAAACTAACTGGTAATAGGTGAAGTAGTCTATCAAGTTATGTTAGTCTACCTCTATATCTAATTTTTCGATATAGAATCACATGTAGGTAATTTTTCCAACAGTTTGTTGGTCGGTCAAAAATATCTTTGTCATAGGAAGGGTAAGGTTGCATACATGACACATTCAGCCATCCAAACCCGTCCAAGTGAGTGTTATTTAATTAAATTGGAATAATGAAAAGTTATTGCTTTAATATAAAACACTTCTAGAGTCAATACATTAAGTTAACAAAAATTGCTATGACAAGTTCAATCGAACGAGTATTCGTCTATTTTCTCCATTCGCTTTAAAAGATGGCCACTATTGTTGTTTATAGGTCAATTTCAACACTTTTTTAATTAAACAAGTTGTTCATTTACAACAGTTGTATAACATTTACATTTATATTTACATTTGAATTGATTAATTTTATGAACAACCTAGCTCTGATTTATTGATAAACATATAAAGCCTTAAATACATTTTCATGCTTTACTTTGATTCTGCTACCCACTATATCTTCATCCCTTGAATCCTTGACACCCTTTGCAACACATTAATATTCGAATAGTTACATTTGTATTGTTTTTGATACAAGTATATAAAATAACATTTAAAAACTCGACAGTGTAACTTGGGGGACCGCGTGCGTAGCACGCGGCCCCACAACTAGTATTTAGAAAAATGAAAACCACCTAAATCCTTTTGGTGTGTAAATCTTATGATTACATCAGGCATGTAGTGTAACACCCCGAGATTTTCGGACATCATTAATTAATAATTTAATAAACTTTGGGAATTTTATATTATATTAAATTAATTTTAAAGTAGTTTAATAAGTTTTGTTTGTAAACGAATTTAAATATTAACATATGTTTATATTAAAAATACAGCTACGACTTCTAAAATAAAGAGGCTTGAATTAAATTGTTATTTTATTAAAATGTTTGGACACATGAAAACGAGTTTTATAAGTGGGTATTTCAAGAAAGTGAATGTAGAAATAATAATAATAATAATAATAATAATAATAATAATAATAATAATAATAATAATAATAATAATAAGAGTCATGAAACCCTAAGAATTCAATCAAGCCATCACACCTCATTTCTTCTTCCTTCTCCTTTCTCTCCCTTCTCCCTTTCCTCCCTTGAGAGTGCACCACCAGGCACCAGCCGCCGCCCCAGACGGCCGCCACCAGAACCGGCGACCACCTCCTCTCCTTCCCCTTCTTCCACGCGGCAGCCGCTGGCCCCACAGCAGCCAGAGCCACGCGTGCACCTTCGCGGCAGCCCAGAGCCGCCACTGCACCACCGCAGCAGCCGTGGGTTGTGGCTCCTCCCCCCGCCTCTAGCCGCCTTCTCCTCCACCCTCTTGCTAGATTATTTATTGTGAGCCATCTCCTCTTTTCTTCAATTGATTTTCTAGTTTTAATTTGAGTTTTATTAAGTGTTTGAATAAGAGGTTGATTTTTGTGTAAATTTCATGAATCCTTTTGTGGGTGAGAGTTTGAATGGTTGTTTTATGCTTAAAATTAATTTGGGGAAAGAGTTAGGGATTTGAGTTTGAAATAGATGAGTTAGGTTTTATATTAAGGTGAATTTAAAATGTAGTATTTGAGTAAATTAATGAATCTTAACTTAGATTAAGTTATATTTTGATAGAATTTAAAGTGGGTTAGTATTAGAAAGTTTGAACTGAACTTGAATAAATTAGGGTTGATGAATTTAAAAGTAGTATGTACTACTTTTGTGGTTTGGATGGTGTTTTATTGATTTAAGATCTTGTGTAAGTCTTGTTTATGTGACATGGTTGATGAATGGTGGCTAGTTGTTGTTTGTATGACTTTACTCATTGTGGTATGACTAGAATTGTTGATAACCATTGTTGTAGAGTAAATGATAATAATAATTATTAGAGAAATTAAATCTCGAGATTGTGCAGCATGAAGAGCTTAAGTCCAGATTAGCAGCCTTATCCATCCGACCCTCAATTTTCGAAGAAATTTTAACAAATCAAACGAGTGACTCCTTATTAGAGAAAACGAGGGAACAGGTTAAAGAAGGAAAAGCTGAAGGATTCACTATATTCGAGGATGGTAGCATTCGGTACAAGGGTCGATGGTGTGTACCTTCTTGTACAGAGCTCAAGGATAAAATCTTAACAGAGGCTCATAGTTCGATGTATTCCGTCCACCCGGGAGGAAATAAAATGTATCAGGATCTGAAGCAACCTTCTGGTGGTCTGGGATGAAAAGAGATATTGCTGAGTTTGTTTCCAGGTGTCTGACATGTCAGAAAGTCAAAAGTGAGCATAAGAGCCTGCAGGTTTACTCCAACCTTTGGATATTCCTGTATGGAAATGGGATGACATATCCATGGACTTTGTTTTGGGTTTACCGAGGACTAGGTCGGGAAATGACACATTATGGGTGATCGTGGATAGACTCACCAAGAGTGCTAGGTTCATTCCGATGAATAATCAATGGAGTATGGATCAGTTGGCTCGAGCTTACCTTAAGAATGTTGTGCGATACCATGGTGTCCCTAGGTCTATAGTTTCTGATCGTGATACTAGGTATGTATCAAAATTTTGGGAAGCTTTCCAAGCAGCTCTGGGTACTGAACTTCTAAGAAGCACATCTTTTCACCCTGCTACGATGGACAAACCGAGCGCACTAATAGGACTCTTGAAGATATGTTTGCGAGCCGTAGCCTTGGATAGGCAAGGATCTTGGGATGAGTGCCTAGATATGGTGGAATTTTCATATAACAATAGTTATCAAGCAAGCATTCAGATGGCACCTTTCGAGGCTTTGTATGGTCGTCGATGTCGTAATCCAGTATGTTGGGATGATTTCAGCGAATCTGTTACTCTAGGCCCGGCTATGTTAGAGGAGATGACCGATCAGGTAAAAATGATTCGAGAAAGACTTAAGGCGGCCCAGGATCGACAAAAGTCCTACGCAGATCTTAAGAGGAGACCTGATGAGTTTGTCGTAGGGGATTATGTATTGTTGAGAGTTTCGCCGATGAAAGGAGTCATGAGATTTGGCAAGAAGGGAAAGTTGAGCCCAAAGTTTATAGGACCTTATGAGGTCACAGAGAAGGTAGGAAAGGTCGCTTACAGACTAGCATTACCCAATGAGTTGGGTAAGGTCCACGACGTGTTTCATATCTCACAGCTGAAGCGATATGTTCCCGACAAATCTCATGTGCTAGACCCCGAACCCTTAGACCTTGATGAGAATTTGTCTTATGAAGAGAAGCCTATCGAGATCTTGGATTCTAAGGTGCGCAGTACGAGGAGGAAAGATATAAAGATGGTGAAAGTTCTATGGGCTAACCAGCGCACACAGGAGGCAACGTGGGAAACCGAGGATTCCATGCGTGAGAATACCCACACCTTTTTCCTGAGGTTAGTGAGTTACGGGGTCGTAACTAAGTTCTTAAGGGGGGTAGAATGCGTTAGATTTTCGCGTGTTTGCATGCATTTTCTCGTCTATGATAACAATTTATTGCAATTTTCATGCTCTTGATTGATTATTTGAATCAAATTGTGTGATATCTACATGTTTTCGATTAATTGTTTGAATTAAATTGTGTGGTATTACGTGCTCGTGATGAGTTGTTTGAGTCAATATAGGTGATTACAAACACTCGAAATGAAATATGAATAAATATATTTTGATAGATTGAGTATCCTTTGGCAATGGTGTCGATGAGCACACGATTCATATGTCAATTCATGAGCTGAAATAGATAAAATGCCTTCTCGAGTACTAGAAACATAAATATTTTTTTTTTTTAGGGTTGTACTCTTGTTACCTCAGTTTCGGGGACGAAACTCTTTTTAAGGGGGTAGTCTGTAACACCCGAGATTTTCGGACATCATTAATTAATAATTTAATAAACTTTGGGAATTTTATATTATATTAAATTAATTTTAAAGTAGTTTAATAAGTTTTTTGTAAACGAATTTAAATATTAACATATGTTTATATTAAAAATACAGCTACGACTTCTAAAATAAAGAGGCTTGAATTAAATTGTTATTTTATTAAAATGTTTGGACACATGAAAACGAGTTTTATAAGTGGGTATTTCAAGAAAGTGAATGTAGAAAAATAATAATAATAAAATAATAATAATAATAATAATAATAATAATAATAATAATAATAATAATAAGAGTCATGAAACCCTAAGAATTCAATCAAGCCATCACACCCTCATTTCTTCTTCCTTCTCCTTTCTCTCCCTTCTCCCTTTCCTCCCTTGAGAGTGCACCACCAGGCACCAGGCGCCGCCGCCCCAGACGGCCGCCACCAGAACCGGCGACCACGTCCTCTCCTTCCCCTTCTTCCACGCGGCAGAGCCGCTGGCCCGACAGGCAGCCAGAGCCACGCGTGCACTTCTTCGGCAGCCCAGAGCCGCCACTGCACCACCGCAGCAGCCGTGGGTTGTGGCTCTCCGCCCACCGCCTCTAGCCGCCTTCTCCTCCACCCTCTTGCTAGATTATTTATTGTGAGCCATCTCCTCTTTTCTTCAATTGATTTTCTAGTTTTAATTTGAGTTTTATTAAGTGTTTGAATAAGAGGTTGATTTTTGTGTAAATTTCATGAATCCTTTGTGGGCTGAGAGTTTGAATGGTTGTTTTATGCTTAAAATTAATTTGGGGAAAGAGTTAGGGATTTGAGTTTGAAAATAGATGAGTTAGGTTTTATATTAAGGTGAATTTAAAATGTAGTATTTGAGTAAATTAATGAAT
>JPXE02000033.1:0-55065 GCA_000753965.2 Amaranthus hypochondriacus | reverse complement strand
CAGTTGCAGGTAAGTACACGCAGTAGCTAATTCTTGTATCTTGAATATGTTTTCTCTGCGTAGCATATTATATGAGCTATGTTGGATATGAACTGCTATTAAATATTATTAAGTTAGTGCTACAAGTGGGAATCAACCGTAGATATAGTAGAGAATGAGTTCTGATATCGCAAGATTAGAATGTTGGATTGTATGAGATTGGAAAATGGGAATAAGTCCCCTTATTTGAAGAGACATTAAGTTGGATATTTACTGTGACTCCACTGGATTGGTACCCCAGTTGGATTAGTTCCCGGAGGCATGGACCGTCTATATATGGTCGCTGTACGGGGGTATGATCATACTTTGCCATTGGGCGCCGGCATGGCCGCCACCGTCCTTGGCTGAGGTGTTGCGAATAGCTAATGTTGGGGCTTGTCGGATCAATTTCGATATTTTGGATCATTTTTCGCATAAATCAAGATGTTTCGTATCACTGGGGCTCTCTGCTTACATCATCCTTCATGCATGGGGCTAAATGTTATGGTAATCTTTGTGACATACTCCCTCCAACTCAATTCAATTGTCCCATTTGAGTTGGACACAGATATTAAGAGTGGGATGGGGTCCACCAAAAAGGTGGTAGTTGGGGTATTTTAATTGATTAAATTAATTGTAAAGGTAGTAGTTGGAGTATTATAAGTAGTAAAAGTAGGGGTATATTGGTCATTACTTATGTTAACATGGAGTATTTAGGTGAAAAGTCATTGACAAAAATGGAAATGGGACAATTGAAGTGAATTTCTCAAATAAGGAAATGAGACAATTGAAATGAGTTGGAGGGAGTATTTATTTATTTATTGTAAATTATTGTTATACCCCGTTAACTTTCATTATTTACAATCAAATGCCCTTTGACCCTTTCCATTATATTACTTGGTTCCCAAGGAGATAACTACCTGATGCCATATGATAACCACCCATGATCTCCTCAATGTCACCCATGATCCCCTTAACTATATGTTACCTTATCTCTCAACCATCTACTATAAATACCCTCTTCTTAGTTCATTTGATGTTAAGTTACAAAAAATATAACCAAGAACTCTCTACCAACACAGAGACTAAAGTCCCTTCATCCCTCATTAATCTCATCTTCTCATATCTCCATCATACTCATTTCCTTTTCATCTTTTGATCTCCTATCTCCTATATGACTTAAGCATCGGAGGGGTTTTCCGAGAGATCACCCCCGGACAAGGAAAAATCGTTCAACTATAGATTAAAGACAATTGAGCTTCAACAACACTTCATCTTTAGGTGTTTACAAAGTCATTTGTCGGTTCAAGTTTCGTATACGAAACAAAAACTAAGTCATATGATTCATGAATTATATATATTGATTTTTTGAGTATAATAATTGAATAATAATTTTTTGATGTGTAATAATTAAATAATAAATAAGTTTTTTACGTAAATGTGTTGTTATTGTATAATCATGTTGATTACTTAAACCTTTTCTTTTGTAATTTAGCAATATTGGTTTTAAAATATTTTATAAATCTATAATAACAAAATCTTTTAAATTCCGTGCATAGCATGGATAAGTACCTAGTATCTCTTCTTGGTCCCTTGATCCAATGGCTTTTTCCCCTCGCGGGGTTTTTTATGCCGGCGGTTTTGGGTTTTCCAAGTCTCAGTGTTTGGTTTTTCATTTTTGCTATATATTTCCAAATTTCCAACAAAAAAAAAAAAAGTACCTAGTATCTCTCTAAATAATTGATTTATGAAGTTTAATAAAGTTATTCTAATTTCTTTAATCCTTTGTAAATAACTGAGGTTGTAAAAAAATATCCGACCCAAAATATTCGATATCTGGTTTTTAAACCAAATTTGAAAACCGGATAATTTAGACCGGGTATGCGATTCTAAACCGGATATCAGGTGGAAATATTGGCAAAACCAGATATCTTCTTTTCTTTTTTTATTATTTTTAATTATATTTTTATTTTTTAAATATATAAATATTTTTTCATAAAGTAGAATTTTCAATTATAACTAAGTTGTATAACGAATTTATTGTTAATTAATTTAGAATTTTGAAATACAATTATATTTGTGAAAAAAAGCGTAAAAATATTTTTAAAAAGGCAAAAAAACATGAAAACCATATCCGATCTCGATTAAACCGAACATCCGGTTTTCCAGACCAAAATCGAATAGTGATTTCACGATCCGCAAAATCGGATATCCGAATTTCTGGATCCAATTTCCAATTTTGAACACCCCATTTATTCTGTATACTTTAAACTAGTGTTTAGAAATATTGTGTGTATCTCTTTACGAACTTCCTCCTTTACCATGTACCATTGCTGGAAATATATTATACTTCCTTTGGATTTTATTAGTTGCTACAATTCCTGTAGCAACTACTGTTCACCAATTGATCTTATTTGATATATAATTCTCAATGTATAATGTAAAACATAGTCAAGTGGGATCTTGTTTGATTCATCTTAATGTATTTTCTTAATATTAACCTTTTAGAATTATTTATCATATGAAATTAGAGATATTAAAAATTAAAATTGTGCATTGGATAGCGTAAAAAACAGAAATGTAGCAAATATTAAAAACCAGAGGAAGTATATCATAATGCTATATAGCCTACATTTTTTATTAAGTTTTTGAGTATCGTTAAGTAACACAGATTATACTTCAAAGTTTAAGTCTATGTTGGTGATGAGTAGAGTTCTTGTGTGGTCATACTCAATAAAGGCTACAAAGATAGTTTAGTAATACAAATATGTAGTATCCTTATTTTTCATACAATTTTTTTTTACTTATTCGCCCAAAGCTTATAATGAATTGACAGTTGACGAGTCGTACTTGCAAGCCATGTGTTGAATAGTGTAAATCTCACATATTAGTCACTGTGTCATGGCCTTTGGCCACTATGATGGTTTGACAGAACATGTCATGTCGCGATGAGTGGATCGTGCCAATGCTACCCGCAAGCCTACCCAACCTATGCACATGTTTACATTCACCTTTTTTTCTTTACACTTTTATTTCTATTAGTACTATCCACTCTAATTTTATTTCCACTTTTCAATGCACGTAGAGTCGAGATCAAAAAGTGAAAACAAATCAGAAAAAACCGGTGAAAATGTCAAATCTTGAGTCAGTTTATAGCCTACATTTTGTATTAAAGTTTTTTGAGTATCATAAGTAGCACAAATTACCCTCCAAAATTTAGGTCTATATTGGTGATAAGTAGAGTCCTTGTGTTGTCATACTCAATTCAGGCTACAAAGATAGTTTAGTAATACTAATATGTAGTATCCTTATTTGTAATACAATTTTATTTATTTTTTATTTATACAAAAACTCGCACGAGACGGTCTTAGAATGAGACGGCTATTGGGCCGGCCCAATATAGGGCGCGTGTGTTGCACCGCGCCCGTCTTTCCCTCCAAGTTTCCTTTTTTTTCTCTTTTTTTGGAAATTCATTTAACTTCCTATTTTGCTCCATTTTTTCAAATCTTTCTAATCAAACTGTCATTTCTTCTTCCTTGCTCCATTTTCAGTTTCTTTTTACAATTATTTTAATCAAAACTTTCCATTTTTCTTCTTCCTTGCTCCATTTTTGTCCGTGCATCCTTCTTCATTTGCATCAGTTGTTTCATCCATTGTTTCTACTGGTAACGTCTTCTTCCTTGAAAGGATCTAATAGATCAACTCAAAAGGACTCTGCAACAAAAACAACAAACAAACATATTATTTGATTACATACCATTCTTTGTGAAACATATACAACTTATACATCATTTTTTTCCATCTATTAAATACAATAAATCCTTTGTTAGTATGTTATTGCTATAACAACAATACAATATGGACAGGTTAACATATTAATGGAGTATTTTAAGAAGAAAACTGAGATACAATATTGCAACAACATTACAATTAACACAAGTTACAACAATACAATATGGACAGTCTAATATATCAAATGAGTATTTTAAGAGGAGAATTTAGATACACTATTGCAGCAACATTACAACTTTACAGTTAACACAAGTAACAAACAATACAATATGGACACTTTACATATCAATTGAGTATTTTAAGGGCAAAACTGAGATACAATATGAAAAAGTTGAGTATTATAACATATCAACTGAGTATTTTAAGAGGCAAATTGAGTAGTTTAACATGATAGTTTAATATATCAATTTTTACTTAGAAATCAAACATCCATGATTTCTAATCTATCATTGTAGATATAATATGTACTACACACTTCATAAGTAGTGTTAAAGACAAGAAATTAAAAATATTTCTACAACCGATAAAAATTCCATCAAAGTTGCATCAAAAAAAATACACTAGCTTAACCAAATACAACAATTCACTATTTCTTTCTCCCCTTTGTGACCGTTCTTTCTGGATCTCTTACTTGTGTTAGCTGTAATGCTGTTGATGCTTCTGAAGTTTCTGCCGCAACTTCAATTTCATTACTAGCCTTATCAATTATTTTATTTACTTCATCAATTGTTGCATTGTATAGTGCTTCTACTACTTTTCTTGCTTCTTCATTACTTTGTGACTTTAAGACAAGATTTTAAAACTTACGTCCCATACTTTGTCTTCATGTAACTGTAAGGTTTAAAAGGATAACTGAAACTCATATCAGTTAAATTGATATATGTATTTGTAGAACAGAATAACAACATGAATTATGCTTAAAATCTTGCACAATAGAAAATTGAACATTTTAATCATGAAACTGAACATTTTAATGTAAAAATTGATTATACCTGTATGAAGTATATTAATGTAATTCAATATACATATTCAAGACATCAATGCATAACTGAGCAAATTAAAAGCATAATTGAACAAATTAAAAGCATAATTTAAACCTAACTTAAACTTCAATGTATAAAATATGCGTTTGTAGAACAGAATAACAACATGAACTATGCTTAAAATCTTGCGCAATGGATAATTGAACATATTAATCATGAAACTGAACATTTTAACGTAAAAATTGATTATACATGTATGAAGTATATTAAAATATGCATTTATAGAACAAAGATCTTGCGCATTTGAGAACTGAGTATTTTAAACAAGAAACTAGACATTTCAATGGCACAATTGATCATACCTGTATTATGTATATTAGCATATTCATTATCTTCTTCGTCTTCATCATACACCACCATCATTTGATCTTCATCAAGCATCAAATCTGAAATGTAAAGATTATGAATTACATATATAAATCGTTCATCATTAATCTCACTAAAACACACGTTTTTCGTCAAATTCACCTTCAATTTCTTCATGATCTGTTCTCGCTGCTTGTAACGTCATTTTCATGTCAAATTCGCTCATTAAATCTTCCATTGCAGACATTTTTGAGTATTTTCTTGAACTGAATGAATGAATTGCAGAGATTTTGAGGAAGATTAAGACAAAATTGCAGTTTATTCTTACCATTTTTCACGCGTGGGTTGGCGGTTTTGAATATGGAAGTTTTGAATATGGAAGTTTTCCTAATTTGGTCTAAGTTTAAATGTGGAAGTTTATATATGCTCTGATTTAATTTCCCTTTTTTTAATTGCAATTGAAGTTGGGCTGGGCCGTCTCAGAATGACACGGTCTCGCCCAAGACCGACTGTTTTATTTATTCGTCCAAAGCTGATAATGAAATGACAGGGTCAACAAGTCATGCTGGCAAGCCATGTGTCAGATTGTGCAACTCTCACAAATTGGTGATTGTGCCACGACCTTGGGCCACTATGATGGTTTGATAGGTCTTGTCATGTCGAGATGAGTGGATTGTGCTAATGCTACATTGCTACTTGCAAGCCTATCCAACCTATGCACATGCTTACATTCACTTTTTTTTCTTTACACTAAGCAAAATTTGCAAAATTTATTTCTCTTCGTATTATTCACTCTAATTTCATTTCCACTTTTCGATGCGCGAATAATTGAGATCAAAAAGTGAGAAAAACAGAGAAACAACAGGTGAAAATGTCAGATATTAAGTTAATTTATATATGAAACTAGAAGAAAAATTTTAAAGTCGTAGTGAGTGACAAAGGAAGAAAGTAACAAATTAAATTGAATAATCAATTTCAAAAATCATCCCTGAAGTGGAGTTTTAAGCAAGTTTTATGTAGTCTAGTCTAGTATAAAAAATACCAACAAAAAGGCAAGAAATAACCCTTCTAATTCTTAAACACAATGAATATTTGAATAAAGATTTGTACTTCCTGTCAAAATTTGGTTGTGTTCTAGTCTAGTACACAGTTCCTGCACACTGGAATCATGTTTTCCTTTTCCTCTCATTGAACTCCAGCCTCTGCAACAAATTCCTGGAAAATGCTACAAGTCAAGATCATGGATGATCATGTGAGTAATTGCGATCATGATCATCATCTTCTACATGAAGATCTTCATTGACAGGACCCCCAAGCTTTTGGGTTGGCATAGCTGCTGGTTTGCCATCGTTTTTCTTCTTCGCGTTCTTACGCCACTTTTTTAGAGCCTTTGATGTTTCCTCGTCGAATATTGATCGCTTCATGGTTGATCCCATCTAACAATCCCAACAAAGTACTGAGTCATAATAACAATTGATGATCTAGTGACTAGTACATTGCCCAACTTTTTATAATTATAATCATGCACAATCAATCATATTAACAATTGATATAGTACATTGACATGATTGAAAAAGCAAATCAAACGATTTCAATAATGCATTGCCACCCACTAGTTGCAGATGATGTTTGCTACCAAGGGTCGATCAATTACAAACAACCAATTTGTTATCATTAACAAAGATAAGGTTGCAATTACATACGTCCAATCTAGAAATCCCGCCTAGGTGGGAGGCATTAGATGGCATTGACGTAATGTACTGAACATCATAAATGAAAGGCAGGAAAAAGATATCATGCTAGTGTCTCTTCAGCACAAATGAAGTATATCACTAAAGCAATATTATTAGCGTAAGGAAATACATGAATACAATCTTTTTGATTTTGCTCCAAGTATAATGTAGCCAATGTATGTTATAGGGCATCAAGAAATAGCTTACCTGCGTTACGAGGGCATATAGCGGGAGTGTGATGTAGCAACACATAAATTGAACTCCTATCCTGCAATTGAAATGGACCTATTAAATTATGAATATTGGGCTTGTACACAACAAGAGTCGTATTAGAGGAGAGTTGACTGGACACAAACTTGATGAGGTTCCATCCTAAAACCAATTGGTGTTGGAACGAGTACCCCATCAAGCACATATGTTAGTCAATCTCTCTAATTCTTCGATATGGGATCACATGTGGGTTAATTCCTACAATTATGCGCGCTTTATATTTATGTGAAGTTGCAAATGTTGTTTTCTACCGAGGGACAATCAAAAAACATCCTCTATGTTATCACTAATAAGGGTAAGATTATGTATATCTAACTCCTCAAATCCCGCCTATTTAGGAACCCTTAAAAAGCATTGGGGTAATGAACAGCTTGTAGTGCAAAGCATATAGCCAACCTTAGTTATAGACATCTCTTGTGATGATTAACCATAACACAAGGACAGGTGCACATTGCAACCGAATTAGTAATTGAACAGCCATGCCTAGAATACCCAGTGGCTTTCACTTTCGGAGTTTCCACTTTCGTCAATGCTAGAAGATTAAGAAAATGAAAGCTTTACGGATAAAGATGTCCGGGATTTTAAGCCATGGTATCTAACAAATAATTGAATGAACTATGATATGCTCAAAGGCAAGGCTTACCCAAGACAAACTCTGACAATAGTCATGGTGAAATTCGAATGGAAGCAAGATTTGACACCAAACTCATACTGCAAAAAATGAAACAATCAATCTGAGTCAACAAGGATGATATTATGAAGTTGTAATTGTTTATGAAAGAAAGCAAAAGAAGTACTTTACCCATATCCAAAAGAAATACGTGATCTCGAAAGCATTCTGAACCAAGAAGAAGGAACGGCACAAAACAAAATATCAGTTCACAAATTATACTATTATATTCTGCAATGAAATATAAAACTATGCTACTCGAACTCAAGTATTGGTGTCGAACTCAGTCAGACTCTGGTATTTCGTAGAAATTACTTGATACCCATCTCTGACTATCGAGGATTCAACCCAAGTGCTCGAGGTAATGTGAAGCGTACGAGTAAAGTAGAAAAGATATTGGAAAAGAGAACACTACCTGAAAGATGACATAATGAATGAGATACAAAACGAGTTGTGGCCAACCAAACCAAAAATTTTTATCGGAGACTTGGACAAGAGGAATTCCTTGGACGACCGCGTGTCTTTCTGTGATTTCAACAGCCATCCGAGCAATAACTGCTTGAAGTTTCGTTCCAACTGACAAGATCACCTGTCATCCCCTCACTGTCAATCAAAGAGCCTTAAACTAAACAATACAAAATATACACTTTATTTGCTACATTCAATCAATAAATCTCGTGCAAAAGATTACGTATTTCTTACGATTGGAGGCAGGAAAGACAACCAGACCATTGCATCCCATCCTGAGATAATTGTAATTAACTAGGATTAGTTAAATACACAGAAAGTTCAGAAAATCCAAGGAAGGGGAACTTACTATCAACATTAAGAAGTAGGAACAAGACTGCAGATGCCCATAACAACGGACTGCCAATATCACAATGAAATTGAGTTAACGAACAACATGAATTTGTGGAACAAACAGAAATGTTAATAAAAGTTAACATAACATATATATACATGATTACCTTATACCAACAACTACCTTATAGTCATCTTCCAAAGATCTTTTTATATATTTTTGAAAATCAAATTTGCTTCCTGGTGCAAGATGAACCTGAGAAAAGGCAACAAACTTTATAGTTTAAACAGCACTAACAACGCTAAATGTTTGATCCCGAAAGATGTGCAAACAATATGAAAAAACGAAAAATGAAAGAAACTACCGTTAGGTAAGGGACATACACTAACAAATCCATGACGCAATGCCAAGTAATCTGATCTTCGAACAGCTCTGTAGAATTGTCTGAAGAAGCAAACCTGTAAATTTCTTTACTATTAGCATTCATGCGGATTGTTTCCGATAGAACTTTGATTGAAGACATCATTTGAAACTTCTCACATATAAGAACTGCAAATGATTTAATGAGTCATTTTGATCCGGAATCAAATAACTATAAGTCTTTGGTTCCATCAAGACTCTTGAAGACAAGAGGGTTACATAAATGACTGGTAAAAAAATAGAACAATTGTAAAACTGGGATATCAAGCTACTTAAAACAATATATACAATAGGATTGATGAAGAATTATATCTTACAAGGGTAAAGAGGATGGGATTTTTCGTCCAAAAGCTGTTGTGTTCTTTCACAAATGATGTCTCATGAGTCAATCGAAACTTTGAAGCATCTGCGCATATACCAAAATTTCACTCATTTGAACAATAGAACCAAAATCAATGCATTCAACATGAATTAAGTAAAAAAAAGCACTCAATAACTTCTCATGTACTACTATACTCTATATTTAGTTTATCACAAATTCCTGTGAGAGACGGTCTCTTTGAGAGATCATCTCTAATTGGGTTGGCCCATTAATGAAAATATAGAGTAAATATAGGTAATAAGCTTTAATGGATTGGGCCTGAGAGACGTCTCTCAAAAAGACGGTCTTTCAGGAGACTAGCTGTTAGTTTATTTAGATAGTATTTATTTTATTTATTTTTCAACGTTTTCATGTTGGAGAACTTTTTAAATGTTTATTCATGTAGATCCAATTGTTGATTAATATTTTAAGAAATAGTCATTGTAACAGAAAGTAGCAAACTCCAATCTTTTGGGATTAAGTTTCTGGAATTGTTGATGTCATCATACCAGAAATTTGGAACGAAAGAAATGTATTATAACTAGAGGTGTTCAATGGGGCGGCCCCCCATTTTTAGCCTTATCCGACCCGTATTTAGAAGGGAAGGTAAGGACTGGGCCGAAAACGGGCTCTACTATGATTAAATGAAACGGGCTATAAAAGGGCTCAATAAGGGTCGAAAACAGCCTTTGTAAATAACATAATTAACGTAGAATTTAAATTTAAATATTATAAATGACAAAGTCAATGGAAGTTATTAATATTTTTTCAATTTAATTATTTTAAATGAAAATTTTATTGTTATAAATTGATGACAGGGGATTAAAATAATTTTTGGTAATAAAATGGGCTGGATTGGGTCGGGCCGTGTTCTATTCTAAGACCACAAAAACTTGCGTAAGAGCTTCCTATTCTAAGACCACAACTGGGCCGACCCATTGCAGGCGCGTGTTGTAGACGCGCGAGCCTATATCCCTCCAAAATTCCTTTTTTTTTTTCCAATTTCTGGTCATTTTTCAATTTGGACCTTAAAGGTATCAATTTTGACCTTAAAGATATCAATTTCAACGTAAAGTAGTACTTAAACATATCAATTAAAGTAAATTTCAATTTGAACCTATAAGTGATCAATTGTGGCGTTAAACTGTTCAATTTCTACCTAAATTGAAATTGATATCTTTAAGGTCAAAATACCTTTAAGAGTAAAATTGAAAAATGCTCAGAAAATGAAAAAAGAAGAGAGAAAGCATGTAAGGACCGACCTACTCTTGTCTCAATTTAAGACGGTCTCGCCCAAGACCAGCTGCTAATTATAACCAAAGAAGAAATATAGCATACCGGTTTGCTCATCATTCTTGTTGTTCTTTACAGCCTCCACTTCCCAATCTTTCCACCTACGAATCTACAAACCCAGGATAAATGTTAACATTTAATCCCTTGAATTTGCCACATTTTCCTATAAGGCCATTCCATTGAATTTGCTGTATTTCTGTTTTTTAAAATGATCATAAACCGACTCACTAGTTATCATTCACACATTTTATCAATTTCTTGTTTTATTATCCCAAAACAAAATGAAATGTCAATAAACTGACTCACTAGTTCTCATTCACACATTTTATTATCCCAAAACAAAATGATCATAAACATTAGACCATAAATCAAACTAATGATACAAACATTTTCTATCAGATTTCGTAACTAATCATGATATGATATCAGATAGGGATATAAACTTATAAGGCAAATTCTGGAAATAGCCGAACACTCATTTTTGTTTGTGTTGAACCAACTCGATTACTATTCTTTTGTGTTATATATATGTGACACAATTCGATGTAATTGGCACATAAAAGTGTTACCTTCATTCTCCCGAGGGCCATGGTAATACAACTGCTCATAACATGAAACAATGCCAAAAAGAATATGAATATGTGAAGTTGATGCAATCCTTGACCTGATATCAGAGGCACAAATCCCTGTAGACGAAAGAATGTCCAATGTTCATGATCACATCTTGACTACACTAATCCAATACGTAACTTTGACTGTTAATTTCTCTAACACATTATATTTGTACGTACTACATTTTAACATTATATTTTCAAATCCAATTTCACTAATATAAGAAGCCACTTTACTATAGTCCATCAGAATCTAAGATGAGCCATACAAATCTTCAGCTTCATTAAAGATGAACATATAAGCGACATGCTTCAAGAAATAATACTTAGGAACTAAGGTTCCAACATGCATTAGACGACAAAAGACATCTAACACTTGGTACAATATGGTATTTAAAAGTTGTGACATGATTCGCTAATCACCTCGCGAATCGCGAATCAAAGAAAGCGAATTATGGTCGGTTTTAGGCTATATTTGAACCATTTTGCGCGAATCGCAGATTCAAAAGGCGAATTAACTAGTGAATTATGTTTCAGTGATATTCACATTGCAAGATTAATTTCAACGAACTCACCTCATGACAATCAACTAAATCGGAACCTCCTCCTAACCTTCTACGCTCATACCATAAAAGCCTACGGTGATGTCCTTCGGCGTTGTGGGTGTGGGTTCCTTTAATGGGCTTATAGGCACAGGGCAACATTGTATCAGCCAGTTTCAGAGGAATACATATGGAGACAATGTAACTCTGACAAAATGTGAGTAATAATGATATGAATCCCAGAACCATCAATTCTGCATGCAAATAGGCAAAATCAAATCTTACACAGCCAGGAAACAAGATTCAAAACATAACATTTAACAGCATGTATACCATACCTGCTTTAACCTTCTGAAGGGCTTCGTATAAAGCTTTCTTGTGCCTTTTATGAAAGAACTGGTTACACAACCAGGAAACAAAACAGGATAAGCATGCATACCAGTTTACACTCTTCATCTCATTAATTAAGCTTTGTTTTCATAACTATATAACATAACAGCTATCTATTTATCAGATTAACATTGCATAAAGGAACATACATTTCTACAACAAAACTTAACAAATTAATCCAAAATTGTCTTTCCTTCTACTTCGGGTGTTTTTGGCAATAGGGAATCGACGTTGGGGATTGGGATTTCGGGGTACAACTATAGAAAGTTCCTTGTTTGTTTGAGGAGAATCAGAATCGATAAATTCGAAACATGAACATAAGTTCAGACTTGAGTAAGTTGTAAAATGACATTTTATCATTAACGAAAGTAAAAAAAATACTTATAAGGATACTTTATATATATATATATATATATATATATATATATATATATATATAATTAATTTTTATATAATTTCCTATTAATTCTTATTATTTGTCAAACAAGGGTATATTTATTTACAAAGTCTCAGTTTAAGTCTGATCTTAAAGTTTCATTTCAAAGCTCAACTATAGTCAATTAATTTTTATTCTATATGCCAAACACCCCTAGTAAAAATAACACACCTATAACATCTATCATATCATATAATGTCATTTCGTATCATATTCCACAGTACACCTATGCTAAAGGAGGAAGTGGAATATCATACCTCCTCTGTTCCCTAATACTTGCTACATTTCTTTTTGCACGTAATTTAATGTTTATTTTAATATTAAATATTTTTATTTTCACAAAACAAAAAATAAAAAAAAATCATATTAAAAAACTATATCCTAAGAGGAATAAAATAAGATCACATATGAATATATTCAGAGTTGCCGAAATAAAATCGAAGATAAATAGTGCAACTATAGAAATGTAGCGAGTAGTACGAAGCAATTGATCAAAAGAACAAAAAATAAGACAAGAAACATAAAATTACCTCTCCAATATGATGAAGAAGCTTCTCCAAAACAATGGAAATGATAATAATAACAGCACAAACAGAAGCAACAGCCCATGTTGGTGTCTGATCAAGCTGTCTTGCTCTAGCTTTAGTAAGTCCTTCCCCTCCTCCCCCACCACCACCCATTTTTATTTATTTTCCAAACCCTTAATTTTTTATATTTTACAACTTCTTTTTTAATAATATATGCTTCTCAAACCCAATTCAACAATAAGTTGCAACATTTCTCTTGATCAATTACCACCAAAACTATTTGTTTAAAAGGGTTTTTAGGATTATTAGTAATATTTCTTTCCTCAAAAAGTGAGAAAATATATTACAAAAGGAGATGATGAAAATTTTCTTCCAATTTTTGTTTTTTTTTTTTTGGATTTTTGTACTTTTTGTTTGAAAAAATGCTATATTTTTCTCATATCCATTAAAATGAGAAAGGATAAATTGTTTGTTCAACCGCAAAACAAGCGGAAAAAAAATCAAGAATGGGGAAAAAGAATGCAAAATTGCAGTTTGTGCTAGATTTTCTCTGCCCCATAAATGTTTTTAGCCATGAGCATTAGGAGAGACAAAACAATTTTGGCCATTGCTTAATGGTGAAGAAAAATTTTGCCAAAATTATTTTTAAATTATTATGTTTAAAGTAAACACCGTAAACACCGTTATATCAGTTAATAAGAATAATAATATAAAAAAAGATATTCTAAATGTCAGCAACATATTTTTATGAAACGCCAGTAATAGCAAATCTTAAAAAAATTCTACAGAATAACATTGTAATGTTGTACTTAAAGCTACGTTAACATTAACGGACTAAAAACGTTTAATTGACCATTAAGTTGTGAAATATCTTTTAAAAATTCTATGTATGGTAGCAAAACATACTTTATGAGATGTCAGTGGTAAAAAATTTTAACTATAAAATCTACCGTAACTTTAAGATAAGGTACATATTTATTAATTATTTTAGTACTTTCTTTAGTTTTTTCTTGAATTGTAACACTTGATGATGATTATACCTAGTTCATGAGTAAAGTACTTTATTTAGTTTTTTAAATGAATTGTCATATGATGGAGTTGTTAGATATACTTACTCAAATGATGATTATACTCAAATGATGATTATACGTAGTTCAGTCTCATGCATGATCCAAGTCGGATATGACTCGGTTCAGTCATTATTAGTTTAGGATAATCTCGGTTAACAATTTTATGTCAATTATAAAAATCGATCACTTATTTTCAGGTTGGGTCACTTTAGAATAGCTCACGGTTACTAATCTAGTAGAAAAATCTGTTTTCCATACCCAAACTAGTCATTGAAATACTGTACGAGTTTGTGGCCCAATTCACAATTGTGCTTCGTTACCTGATGGCTGATGCAGTATCTATATTAAATACTTAGAAGTGGTGCAAGCAATAGTACACCAGATGACTCAGATTTCAGAATGAGAAAGCACTCAAAATATCCAATTGTGAAAAGGAAAATGATTATAGAAGGATAGATTGATCAAATTTGTTTAACATAGATTGCAAAGAAGATGCAAAATTCATCTGCTAACCCTAAAGCTGCACAAAAGAGACAAAAAAAATAATAAAAAAAATCACTGAATCAGCTGTATTATGGCATCCTAGAAGGCAACTGACCAGACTCCGAATCATTAGGCACAAACACAGGAAGCTGAATTCTCCGCAGTGATCGACCTTGACCCTGACCCTGACCCTGACCTTGTCCCTGTCCCTGTTGAAAATGACCTCCTCTTTCTCTCTCGCCTGCAACTCCTCCTCCAGCTCCCGATGCCCCAGCATTTCTTGCCCCTCGTGTCAAATTCTCATTCAATAGAGGCCCGCCAAAGAAAATGGATTGGCCAGTATATGACAGCTCTGTCCTTTGAGTAACTGATGAGGAAGCAGCACCAGCACCTGCAGCTCTAGTAGCAGACGAGACAAATCTTCCGGCTTCTGGGTCCCAGTAAACAGTATTTTTTAAGCTCTCTCTAACCTTTAGCTCATTTTTGTTTGCAGGTTGTCGTGCCAAGCTACCTGAAGAAGCTGCATTCTCACTATACTCAACTGCTCTGGATGATAAAGGGGACTGATTTGCAGATGATTGGTACATCGGGTTGAAGTGATCTACATTTGAAGGCAATGGAGAAGGAGTGGCAAGGTGTGATGCACGAGGACTACTCAAGTTGCTTACACTGCGGGTACCAATCTCAATATCCTCCCTGCTAGCCCTGCTTGGTGGATAAGAACTCTTGGCAGAAGAGAGCCTTGGGATTCCTACTCGTGAGTTTCGGTTCAGAAACCCTGAAGATTTCAAGCTGACAGGACTGCTTACCCCACTTATATTGCTGCTGGATAACTGATCACTATCATATGGGTGGGATTGAGAATTGACAGGGCGTAGTACAGAAGATGATGCTCGAGCTTTGGCAGCCGCTTTGATTGCCTCCTTAGAATCTAATTTTGCAAGCTTCCAGGCACTAATACGCACAGGACGCTGGGGTATCTTTTTGCCCCTATCATTGGGATGTATGGCATCAGGATCGACTGTAGATGGCACAGTTCCAGGCTCCAGATGTTCAATTTCATCCTGCTTAAGAAAAACCAGAAAGGGAGCAGAAAAATATTACCATATATATATATATATGATTGGATATAAGTTCTTGTTCAAAAAGAGGAGCTTCTTTTTAGACTAACATATGTAACAGAACTAGACAACGGACAATTAAACCTGACCCAAAATGCAGAACCTCCTAGAATAAGAGTCTTCCATGTGAACACAGGCACGTGTCTAACACTTGTAACCATGTACGAAACATTAATCTATTACAAGTTACCGATGCTAGAATGTGAAAGATGCAACTAATTTAGTACGCAGTAATATGGTATTAATGTAAAATGTCATTATATGTACTTCTACATTCACCATGGAAGCCCAAGCCAGTGTTCAAATGGTAATGCAACTACATCCCCAAATATTAAATATTATGTTGACCCAAATTGTGTATGGCTATTCTCAAGATTTTATCCAAAAAAGTAATCCAATAAAATAGCTTGCAGATATGTTAAGGGCAAATGAAACTTTTTTTTGCCTCAAAGCACAGTATGGCAATGCCACTTCATAATAAACTATCACTTTCAATCTTTTCATCAATCACCAAATTGTTGTTTTCCTTCTGCAATGTACCAATCAGAACTATAATCATATAGACACATTATCATCTTTACCAGACAGTTTACAGTTGCTTGATGAAAGAGATACATTAGTTACCAGACATAAGGGTAAATATGCCAAGATTTTTCGAGCATAAACGCAAGCAATGAAATTCACAGAGCTGTTTAGCTACCTGTTGGTCCATGAAAATTCTTGGTGGCGTACACCAAGAGCCTTTGATATGCAAACCCATCCCAACAGAGCTTCGTCCACTTATGGCTGTTACTGCTGAGCTTGTGGGAGAAGACGGTAGACTTAACTGATCTCCTCCACCAATTGATGGTCCTGGTGGTTCACTTTGAGTTCGCATAGCAATAACATACTCGTAAGTAGTAATACCCTACAGTGATAGTTCAAATAAAAATTAAATCGCATTGAAGGACAAAGAAGAAAATTAAACGATTTTGCAGAACCATGACATGAGTCACCAATTCACAAAAATTTAACTTTGAACTTCAAAGAAACAAGAGGGGCAAGAACTAGAGCCAAAATGGACCTTTCTGATAAGAATTATGTGGAAGAAGAAAAGCTCTCCAAGAGGAACGATTGCTAGAAAGGAGACAGCTGTGCCAAAGGCCTGAGGAAAGAAAATTATTGCATCAAGCTTCAATAGAAGACGGCCATAAAAAAGCAGAGCAGATGCCATTCTTGATTTTAAAACTAAATACACCACAAAATAAAGGTCACAAAAAAAATTAGAACAAAGTTCTGCATCACATATTCTTCCAGGAAACTATACCCGAGAACTGCAATTTACTGCTCCCTTTGACTGCTGAACCACTTCCCCACTTGCATTTCACACTTCCGTTAATGGTGTTCAAAAATACAATCTAAACTTCCCTAATTCAAGTAAATGCTCCCTTTTTATGTCCACCTTTACAGTTTGTACTACTTTTTCTCATTTCACCCCGCACCTTATCTTGCTATTTTTCTTTCCCTATTCACTTTTTTTTATCTCTATGATAATGGCAACATTGTATGTAAACCAAGGAGCATTAGGAAGCAAAATTTGAGAGCAACACTTTTGGGAGATGGAGAGTATATTGTGTACATAGTCAGAAAGAATATGACAAAAACACAACCACCAACATCCAACACATTTCCAAGCATAACCAGGATGATATCATTAGGAAGCGTCTCCCTCCGCCTGAAGTTTCACCATAGCACCATTAATGCTAGAAGGTCGCCTAACTCGTCTCAACAGTTTTAGTTCGTTTACGAAGCAATCTTTTCCCATTTGTTCAATTTGGATATCTGATAGAGTGAGCATTCCATTCATCTGACATCTAAAACCACATATAACAACTATGCCAAAGCCTAAATCCCATAAAACATGATCGGTTCAACACATAATGCAGAGAAAGAAAACCAAGCAGGCAGCCTAAAATATAATTTTACAGTAACAAAAGCAATATGTAATACCACCACTGTGGCAAAAACAGGGCGCGAGAAGCCATCTCCAAGCCTCTCAGTTATTTGATGTTCAGTAGCAACTTTGAACACGAAGCAGCGGACAAGGACCCAAATACCAACACCACATTCAGCAACAAGCTGTCAGAAAGAAAAATGCAGCTCTTAAGGCATAATTGAAAAGTTGTGGAGGGTTAGAAATGAAAGTTAATCAGATCTAGATTCTAGAATTAAAAGAAGGTCGGCAAAACTAAACAGAAAAAACATTTTATCAGAATCTTTTAAGACTTACCCAGAGAAGGCTCATTGCCATAAGGCTCACAAACGTAAAATAATTTTTCCTGCCAACACAATTATTCAACCACTGCACGGAAGAATGGACATAATTCAGATACACATAGATGTAAGTGTAACCGATGGTAGCAAACAAATGGAATTTGTTTACTTCACCCAAAAACGCAAGTCAACTATGACTTTTTAAATACACTGTTCGCCATCAATGCGAGCTATAAGCTATAAACCAAGCATGTATTTATCAATTAGGAAAAATAAGAACATTAGGTTTCAAGTTTCAACTCACCCGACAATGATGATCAAAGCCATCAACACACTTGTCACAACTCCTGCAGTGCTTGCTGAACTTACGGACCTACAAGGCAACAACTAGTGAAGTTTATCCACAATACTTGGGTCAACCCCACCGACAAGCACAAAAAGGTACCATACAAAAGTGGAAACAGTAAACATGAATATGCATTCCCTCATACAAAAGTGACAAGCAATTTCTCTAGATATATATTTTTTTACCTCAGCATTACAAAGTGTGCAAAATAAAGCCTCTTCTTCTCCCGATGATTGCTGAACAACTTCCTCATCTTCACGACAATCTTCTCGTACAAGGCAAAAGCAAAAAGTCCCACAAAGCTTTGAACAAAAAGTCAAACGTTGTGCATTAGATCTTTCACCAACCTCCGGCGCTGATTTGTACGGATCTTCTATCGAAGATGCATTACCTGCGCCAAAAATCGTTATGAACAAATGCAAAAGGATAGCATGAATTCAATAAGTTCATTCAACGTATTCTATTAACTCCGTACTCATTAGCAATCAAGTATACCCCCCAGAGTCCTCCAAAGAGTCTCAAACAACAAGCACAAGTTTAAAAGGCATCCCATTACATGGATCATTGCCACATAAGTTTAGATCCTAGAAATATTGCGAGATTTAAACATTAATAAGTGAGCTTTGCACTGACCAGGTAAACTAGCTTCACATTGTGATCTAGCTGTTCTGTCTGGTTCAATAAGGATACCAGGATCAGCTGGATCAATCGCTGTGCACCTAGCGTAAAGTATCAATACACCCAAGGCCTGCATGTAAAAAATTGCAATCATGTAGGGGGATGAAGCTGCATATCTCATTCTATTCGAAAAATTAGACTGCAGATTTCTTCATTTCATATATTATGTGGTCATGTGCTACAAACAAACATTGAAAATTCATTAATTGAATGGAACACCATAGGAGATGACTATTTAACATCCAGTTGTATTCTACAACCGCTTCTTTTTCTTAATTTTATCGTATTGCAAAATAAAACGGAATTTTTTTAAAAAGAACAAACTATGATAAAAAAAATATGTATATATGAGCGTAGTGGTATAATTAACTCCGCCTGTGCATGTTGCGTGCTTTACCCCTGGTCCTAAGCCCGACTAAAGGAGGAGGGTAAGCAGTAGATTAGTGACAACCAACTCAGTAAAAGTTATTCATATCCCTTGATCATGAATCAAAAATCAATTCTCGTGGAGCCGTCCCCTACTCAGCGACACATTGAACTTCTTGGGGTTAGGTTTAATGAAAAGTATGCAAAGGTTGTTAAGTCGTAATCCATAAGCGACGCTCTACATATCTCGAGTCTAGTGTCACATGAGCAAGGGTTCGTATATTCTAGATTGTCGTGCAGAAACAATGCGCCACATGGCCTAAGCGTGTTGTCAGATAAGCAAGGGCGTATAGGGTTCAAGCATAGGAGGTAAAGAAAAATCAAGGGTATTAGGCTAAGAATAAATTCTGGAATTTTGTTTTTATGGTGGTGCAAAAATACAATTTCGGTTGCGGATGTCCAAACAAGTTTTTATTTTGATTTACTTTTATGATAGTTAAATAGCTTTGTTTAAAATTTTGACTTCTATGATAATTAGTCAATTTATAGCTTATAATTGCATGATAAAGAGTCATTGTAAACAGTTTCATACAAATTTTCAATAAGTTACTATTATAACAATTACTTATCAAATTCAATAAATTGATTTTATCTCCTCAAATCTTGTTATTTAAACTTCACATTTCTTCATAAATTCAACTTTTGTGCTGTTGGTAATGGATAAGTTAAATTCATAGACTTAGGATAAAAAGTTAAATAAGTTCAGTGTCTCTGTCTCATGATATGTGGTTCCCTTTGATTCGTTGTACTTGTACATATTCAGAGTCACGATTCTCTAGTTGCTAAAATTATTTTCGCTTGGTTGGTTTATCACTTGTGATTTATAACCTAATGTTACCAACTAGTTACAGAAGCCCTACTAAATAGAAACAAGAAATGTCTCCGAAAAAAGTAAAGTACGTGATATTTAAATTAGAGTTGTTACTCGTCAGACTCGACTCACCCGGTTCGAAGAATAAGTGAGCTTGGACAAAATGTTTTTTAAATATATAATATTCGGTAAATGCACCTGCCTTATTTTATAAATATATAAGGTTTCTAATTTCTTTAAATTATATAAGAAGATACAATACTCCAAATCCCAAATATGTCCATATTCATATTACTTTAATAAACCAGCAGCGTGGACATTTAGAGTTTTGACTTATTGCCTTATGCATCCCTCTTGCATCGTCAAGTGCCTCGTCCTTTGATAATATATTTGAATTAGAAGTATTTTAAACAGTGCATTTAATTATTTTTATTGATGTTAAGACTTGACTTAAGACTTTATATTGTGATTATATTTCTTGTGTCGAATGTTTGTTTGGATTTTTAAGATTGTACTTTGAATCTTTTATATTTTTCATGCCCATTTACCCACAAGTCTCGCCCACTAAGAAAAAGGGTGGATAGAGACAAAAAAATTACGTTCGCAATGGTGGATGGACATTTGAAAATTGGAGCCCGTGGACAAACTTTTATAACAATGTCTGGTTCACTAAGCACTTAAACCCGCCCATAAACACCTCTAATTTAAATAAAGGACAAAAAATGAAGTGTCATGATTAAGTTAAGAAAATAAGAGAATTAATTTGGTGGACAATGACGAAAAATAGAGTTACTTTGATGGACAATGACAAAAAAATGACAAAAAAGAGGCAAACAAAAATTAACGATATAGGTGTAGTAAAGTGTATTAAGGATATGGATATGAACATCTTCGTTAAGGACGGAAACATAAGGACAGATGTGCGGTATTCCCAAGAGAATTACTTTAATGGACAACGATGAAAACATACGAGTTCATCGTTAGTTTTCATTGACTTGGAAAAAGTCTACAATAAGGTATCAATAGAACTACTTTGGTGGTCAATGACAAAGAAGGATATTCCCGAGAAATACTTTAATCAAAGGCAAGATATGTATCGAGATGTAGAGACAATTGTTACGAAATATGGAAAGGCATATTCAAGATCACAATTGGCCTTCATCAAGGCTGGTCCAGACGTCCGTTTCTTTTTGTGATGGTTCTAGATGAGATAATTCAGATGTAAGGAAACGTGCCTTGGTGTGTGTTGTTTGCTGAGGAAATTGTTTTAGGTGATGAGACCAAGAAGACGGTAAATGCCAAGTTAGAACGATGGAGACAAGAATTGGTATCACGAGGATTCAAATTAAGTCAGAGTAATACGAAGACATGAAGTACATAAGGTGTAATTTTAGCACCAATGAGATAACAGGAAGCACGATAAAGATCGAGAGACTTACCAAATATTACTTGGAGGGTAGGAGTGGAAAGAGTTATGAAAGATTTAGACTTATTGATTGAGATAATAGAAAATCAAAATGAATTGAAAAGGAGAATCCATGTAGACGACCATTAGAAATGATATATTGGTTTATGTATCTGACTCCAGTCTTTTGAAAGTAAGATTGTGGCATTGTTGTTGGGGAGATGATGGTATGTAAAAAAAATATTTAAAAGAGCAAATGATTATTAAAAACAAAGAGTACTTGTAGATGAGAAATATTCAAAAAAACAAATTCAGAATTGAAAAGATTAACAATTTTAAGAAGGATCTAGGCTTTGAGTTTGGGTTAGATCTTAGTTTTAAAATAACTATTTCCAACTTCCAAGGTAGTATTTTCAATTGAAGATTGGATTAGAGGCCAGCTATTTTAAGAATATACTATTGATGGTGAGTTCAGCCCACAAATGAGATAAAAGGTCTCCAACATACTATATAAGGGATTTATTTTTTGGAAAATTACCTAGAATAATCCAACCTATTCGTGATTTTCCTACAATAATCCCATCTATTGATTAACCAAGAATAATTCCAACTTTGAGGGATTTGCCCAGTGTAAACCCGGTGACCAAATGACTTGCTATAGCAAGTTTTATTTTTTTTAAAAAAAAGATAAATTTAAAAAATGTTGAAAAAAGTATTTTAAAAATGTTCAAAAAAAAATTATGATATTTTTTATTATTTAGAATTTTTTATGTAAAATTTCAAAATTTTTCTCTAATTTTAAATTAATTTTCAATTTACTTTTTTTGTGAATTACCTACTATAGCAGGTCACCGGGTTACCTAAGTTTACTCTAGGCAAATACCCCTTAAAGTTGGGATTATTCATGGTTAATCAATAGGTGAGATTATTGTAAGAAAATCACGAATAGGTTGGATTATTCTAGGTAAATTTTCCTTATTTTTTTACTTACATCTTTGATAGACAATATTATTAATTTTATGATAAAATCAGCATTTTGGAATTACCAATTGTTAAAAAGATGTTATTATCAACAAAAAAAGTTTAGGAAAAATTACCAGGAATAATACAACCTTTTGCTTATTTCCCTACAATAATACCAACTTTTGATTAACCATGAATAATACCAACTTATGGGGGGTCTTTCCCTAGAATATACCTAACATGTTAAAAATCAAACTATAGGTGATTATATAACCAAAAAAATTAGTAAATTAGTTAATAAATTAAAGTTGGTATTATTCTGGGAAAAAACACCCCAAAGTTGGTATTATTCATGGTTAATCAAAAGTTTGTATTATAGTACGGAAATTAACAAAAGCTGTATTATTCACGGTAATTTTTCCAAAAGTTTATGGAAGGATCATATCTTACCAAAAAAGTATAACCACCAATAGCCACATATTCGAAGACCACTTCCTTGGAAACAAAGGGTGCAAAGAAGGCATAATATGCAATTGTTAGCAGGAAGAACACAGTGATAGCCACAATCTGATCACAACAACGAACAAGTAAGGTTAGGGTCTTCAAATTTATAAATGAAGTTTGCTCTAATAAAATATGCCCAAGAAAAGGGAAAAAAGAACTGCAAACGTCAACCAGATGACCTAGAATAACATCAACCACAGTTTAAATTAAGTTTCAAATAAGCACTGCATAAACTTTCATTCATGATAAAGGCATAAATGCAACTATACATTGGAAATTTAAATGGTAAACAATCATTAAACAACAAATAGTTAGGTATCATGACAGCACTTCATGTCCAGATTTTGAATTGCACAAGAAAACCCAGTTCTAGTTTTTTCCTAAAGCATTCCATCAAATGGCTCACAATAACCAACAAACTAGCAATAAATTAGTGATCAATTACATGGTCACAACAACAATTTGGCTAATTTAAAAAGAGTTGCGCCACATCCTCAATAACAATGCTTGAGTTCTCTCCTAACAAAGCATTGAGATCCCCCCCCCCCCCCAATACACACACACACACACATAAAAACACAGACACACAAAAAAAACCACTGAAATTTTTTTTCTTAATCTTGGCCATTTGTAAATGTAACATAAAATCATTAAAGGCTTTGATAAATCCCCATTTATACAAGGCTACCCCAGATTCCAACTCCAAGTCCGCCTGCTTTATTCTCAGAAGTCAAACTTGACAAGTATTGATAGAGATGTCAACCACCAGTTAAAACAATCTTGCAACAAACAACAAAGAACAAAATCACTAGCCAAGGTATCAATGCTAGTGATCCCATTTCACCATGTCAGAATAGACCGTAGGCATCAATGTACCCATTAGGCCATTACACATTTTTAGCATAGCAAACCATATTGCTGTTTACAACTAATGTAAGATTTCAATTAAGTGAAGACTAAAGAGTCAAGTACAAATGTACTAGGAACTAAGGAAGCATAAACATATGTGACAACAAGAATTTTCAACAGAATATTGTACAAAGTTCATGCAAAATACTTCCTCTCTCACAAAAAATTGGCATCATTTTCTTTTTTTGTCTGTCTTATACTCATTAAATTTGCCCAATTTATATTTTTGGTTATGAATTGATCCACACTCTTTCTTTCATTATCATCCACACATTTAAATTATCTTTTCATCTCATACACACATTTCTCACACCTTTCCATAAATTAAAACTTTTACCACTTATAATCGCTTATCTTGATTTTCACCTCATTCGTACTTGAGACTATTTGTTTGGAACGGAGGGAGTAATTGACCATCAGTTAGAATAAGTCACAAACGAAAAGGAGGTTCCAACAGTTTGGTAGTTTCTACAACCAACCCACTTGATTCACACCAACCACTACTCACTTTTTTGACCCTAATGTGTCACCTAAAATTTGAATCTTTCTTCAATTTAGTCTCACTACTTGATTTTACTACAATAACAATACACCTTTTTACTACAGAAAACCTTTTAGTTTAACTTTTACAATGAACTGTAATTAGAACACATCCTTAATTCCATCTCTACAGTAGAAAATTGGAGAAACATCACAACTTCAATCAGAAATTTAAAAAAAAAAAAAAAACACTTAGAGGGCTCAAATAAGCAATCATTCAACTACTAAAGAGACAAAAAAGAAGGGGGGAAACTCATGAAGTGTAAACAGATAAGTACAAAGAACTTAACTAACAAAATAACAACCCAAAATACAGATCTCCATCACAGTCTATCAAAGACAAAACAAACAAAAACTTAATAAATGACAGTTTTAAGGAAAGCAAAAGGAAAACTACCTCTCATCTTCAAACACTTGCACAATATAAATACATAAACAAACACCATTTTTGATATTATTTTGGAAACTAAACAAAAATAAAAATATTATAATAAAATTGCAGAAAAATGTACCTGCAAAGAATGAGCAGGAAGTTCCCAACCACAACGTCTAGCCATTTTCAAACCTAGAATCAAAAACCTCAAAAACCTACTAAAAACGAATCTTGCTCACTTTGAAAAATACCCAGATACAAAAAATGTCACACATTTGCTGTTAATTTGAAACTTTTGACTACTACCCATTTGTTAGAACATGTTTAAACCTTTTTGAAAAACATTAAAATCCAATAATAGTTGAATCTTGCTCTCTTTTAAAACCACCCAGATAAAAAAATCTCACATTTGCTCTCTTTAAAAGATTTTTGAATAATACCCATTTGGTAGAACCACATTTGAGAAGTCTTCATTAAGTCATTAACAAAACTAGATCTTTAAGCTTTAGGGTTTTGGAGCTTGGATTTCATAACATGAAGAAAAATGTGGGAAAAATGAGAAATGTTTTGGATTTTCTTGGGTTTTTTTTTTTTAAGAGTGTGTTGACTAGAAGAAATGTGTTCTTCCCCTCAGAAAAAGAAAAAGAAAAAGATAAGAAAAAATACTTCTTCCTTCATAGAAGTACTTCATAATTTCACAAATTAATTAATAATAATTAATAAGTTTATAATATTGCAATAATTAGCAAAAGAATCCTACAATCCTACAAGCCTACTCCAACAAACAAAATTAAAAAGAAAGATAGTTTAGTTGGGGGGTGTTGGGACTTGAGACGACCATGGAAAACGGCACACAAATACACAATGACACAAATGTTTAAACTAGTCTTGCTTGTTTAGCAAATTAAGGTAACTTTATAACAATTTTTTTTTTACCTTTTGGGTATATGAGAAAAAAGGAAATACTTCTATGAAATAAATGTGAGTATTAATTTTCCTTTTAAATTTAGAAAATTATTTTTTAAAAAAAGTTATTAATTATTTAAAATCATTATATCATATCATACAATTTAATAAATATTTGGCAAATAATATTATTATACTTTCTATATTTTAAAATACTCGCATTTGATTGTGACATGTTGTATAGAAAAATGTCAAATATAATGAAACAGAGAAAGTATATATTATATCATACTTCCTTTGTCCCAAATATTCAGTCTCATTTGCCAAAACCCACTTTATTAAGTATAGTAGTATTTTTTTTGTTTTTTACTCTATTTTGTGTGTTTGTGATAGTATAATGAATACTTTCTCCGTCCCATTGAATTTGCATCAGTTTTCATTTTGATTCGTCTCACTTAATTTGCATTATTTCTATTTATGGACAATGGCTCACCACTTTCTTTTAATCTTATTCATACATTTTAACTCTATTTAAATTTCAACAACACAATTCATTCTTTCTCTTTATTTATTATCACTTTCTTAAAACTTACTCACCCTCTCTTAGAAAAGAAAAAGAAAAGGTAAAGTGGGTGATTGAAAACATGTTATATGATAGATAAAAGGTGGGGTCTATATACAAAAAAGAAAATATAGTTGAAACTCTCGGACAATTCAAAATGAAAAATGTAGTCAAAATTATGAGAGAGAAAGTGTATCATATCATCATATTGTATCATATTATCATGTCGTATCATATCATTATACAAAAAATAGAAGTGTTGAAAAATAATAAAAGCCAAAATCACAGAAAACAAAAAAAGTTAATAATATCTATACATTATACAAAAACAAAACACAGCTCATATAAGCAATTTAAAAAATTGATGAGTTGTCATCTTCTTATGAGATTTCTTTCCTCCTTTAGGAAAAGATGATGTCATTAAATAAGGATGATTATATAAATCTTAAATGTTAAGTATGATATATAAGATGATTAATTTGACCATCATTAAAACTTTAGTTGAGACTATAACATATACCATTAAAAACAATGTAAAATAGCAGTATGTAATAAAGATGCACAAATTATTATCTTTGATATTTAATTTACAAAGCACCATTAATCTATTTATATTTAAAAAAACACTCATTCATTTACAAATATATTATATTATTTTTAAATACACTTAAAAATAATGGAAAATTCCACGTGGTAACCCTAAGGTTTTGGGTATTCTACATGGTAACCAAAACTTTTAAAAAAAATCCACAATGTAATCTTGAGGTTTACCAAATTGTTCCACCATGACTTTTTGCACATAAAACGTTAGCAAATGTTAATTTTGAAGCTTAAAGCAAGGCTATTGTACGCCTATTTATGCGACTCACCATTTCATATTTCATCAATTTAAATCTTTTCATCCAAAACATAAACCCTAACTCTACCAAAAATGATGTCATTAAATAAGGATGATTATAAGAATATTAAATGTTAAGGATGCTTATAAGATGATTAATTTGACCATCATTAAAACTTTAGTTGAGACTATAACATATATACTATTAAAAACAATGTAAAATAGCAGTATGTAATAAAGATGCACAAATTATAATCTTTAATATTTAATTTACAAAGCACCATTAATATATATATATATATATATATATATATATATATATATATATATATATATATATATATATATATATATATATATATATATATATATATATATATAGGGGAGGGATCCCTTGAGAAGGGGTTGAAAATGAGAAGGGTAAGAAGAACTCTAGACCCTTGATTTCACTAAAATAAAAAAATCTATGGTCATGATTGAGCCAAAAACATATAATTGTAAAAGTAACTATGTTACACAGAAGGGTAACTATGAAATTATTTTTAAAATGTTCTTAATTTATAACATAGTATCCTTTTTTGTATATATAGTAACCAAAAAAAATCAAACGAAAATCCTTCTCACCCTTCTCATTTTAAAATCCTTCTTATTTGATCCTATATATATATATATATATATATATATATATATATATATATATATATATATATATATATAGGGGAGGGATCCAATAAGAAGGGTGTGAAAATAGAAGGATAGGAAGGAGTAACTACCGTTGATTGATTAAGATCTAACGGTCGAAAAACATTTGTCAACGCAGCAGATCCAGTAACACATATTTATGAAGAAAGCATCACACATTAATTTAAAAAGCATCACACTTTCAAGTATCACATGTTTATACAGAAAGTATCACATAATAATTAAGAAAGCATCACACCCCTATCCTTCCTGTTTTCAAACGCGTGCAAGATGGACCATTGATCTAAGATCTAATGGATGAAATTCCTTCTTATCCTTCCTATTTTCACACCCCTTCTTATTTGATCCTAAACCTATATATATATATATATATATTATATATATATATATACAGAGAGAGAGAGAGAGAGAGAGAGAGAGGAAGGATCCAATGAGAAGGGTGTTGAAAATAAGAAGGGTAAGAAGGATTCTACACCCTTGATTTCATTAAAATAAAAAAATCTATGGTCACGATTAGGGATGGCAATGGATCCTGGACCCGACCCGGATCCGTGGATCCGGACCCGTTTTCACGGGTCTGGGTCCTAAATTTTTGGACCCGACGGATCCGGGTCGGATCTGGACCCGTTTTAAAATGACGGATCTGGATCCGGGTCTCAAAAAAATACCCGGATCCAGACCCGTGGATCCGTAAGACCCGTTTCTTTTAATAACGAATTATGCCTACAATCTGGTTTACTTATAAAACCCATACGTTCCCACTTTTCTAAACTCTAAAGTCTATAACATTACTTTACTATTACTAATAATTAATAAACCTAAGGTGCTAAACTTAGTAAACTACCCAAGTTCCCCAAAGCTAAATTGCCTCCATAATTTCGCATATCTCCACTAGACTCTTGCCCACTCTCTATCTCTGTCTGCGACATTCTTGAAGTAACAATTCACATTAATCATATTCAACTGTTGTTTAAATCTTGTTTTCGAAATTTAATAGTAAGAATATTAGTTATTTGAAGGCTATGTTAATTTGTAGTTTTTATCATTGTTAGTTATATATATTATTATCATTCGTTAATGAATATAACTCTTTCGCAATCCAATACGATCCAAAATGCATCAAAAATTCCAAAATAAGCAGGACCCGTTTTGGACCCGAATCCGATACTGGATCCGTCGGGTCCATGGATCCGGATCTGGGTCCTGAAAATTTAGACCCGCGGATCCGGATCCGGATCTGGGTCTTTCCTCTGAAAACGGATCTGGATCCGGGTCCACTTGGACCCGGTCCAGATCCGACCCGTTGCCATCCCTAGTCACGATTGAGCCAAAGAGACATTATTGTAAAAGTAACTATGTTACACAGAAAAGTAACTATGATATAAATTTTAAAGTGTTCTTTTTTTATAACATAGTATCCTTTTTTGTATATATAGTAACTAAAACAAATCAAACAAAATCCTTCTTATCCTTCTCTTTTTAAAATCCTTCTCATTTGATCCTAAATATATATATATATATATATATATATATATATATATATATATATATATATATTATATATATATATATATATATATATATATATATATATACATATATATATATATATATACATATATATATATATATATATATATATATATTATATATATATATATATATATATATGTATATATATATATATGTATATATATATATATATGTATATATATATGTATATATTATGTATATGTATATATATATGTATATATATATATATATATATATATATATATATATATATATATATATATATATATATATATATATATATTATACTTCCTCCGTTCTTAAAAGATTGTCCTTTATGGGTTGTTCACACAAATTAAGAAAAGTAGAATCTTTGTAGTAAGTGAGTATTATTTTACTTAAATAGTAGTGTGAAGTAATGATTATATTGATAGTATGAGAGAGAAAAGACATTTAAATTAAAGATAAAATAAAGACTAAAAGGAAATCATCATTGTCATTAATATGAAGAGTATATTTGGGGAAAATGAGAGGGATTATGAGAGCATATTTGGGAAAAAATATTTCCAAAAATGCAAAGTATTCTAAAGTGGACAAATATTTGAAACTACCTGTTATAGTAATGTGGAGAAACATAAAAAAACGGAGGGAGTATAATTTATAAATGTACTTAAAAAATGACGAATTTCGCGTGGGAACCAAAACTTTTAAATAAAATCCACATGGTAATCCTGAGGTTTACCATATTGTTCCACCGTGACCTTTTTGCACATAAAACGTTAGCAAACATTAATTTTGAAGCTTAAAGGTTGTTGTACGTCTATTTATGCGACTCACCATTTCATATTCTATCAATTTAAATCTTTTTCCTAAAACATAAACCCTAACTCTACCATCTTTCGTCCAAATCACCATTTAAAATCACGTTTGAATTTGGGTGAAACAGAGTAATATGGATGAAAGATGGTCGAGTTAATGTTTTAGGGGAAAATGTTTAAATTGACGGAATTTAAAGTGTCGAGTCGTATAAATAGGACTACAACAACCTTTAAGCTCGAAATTAACGTTTTCTAACATTTTACGTGAAAAAAGGTCACGGTGGAACAGTTTGGTAAACCTTAGGGTTACCGCGTGGATTTATTAAAAGTTTTGCTTACCACATGAAAAACTCAAAACCTTAGGGTTACCACGTGGACTATTTCTAACAAAATTCACTACAATGCTAGTTATATATATTAAAGATACAATTTACAATAGTCCATTGCTTTGTCATTATTATAATGATAACTATAAAAAAAAGTTTGAATTCCATTTTTCATGAATGTAATAAAATGTGTATTAAGAAATAATTTAAATTAATGTGATACTATGCCGGACTTATCCAATTTATTAACTTTTTACATCAAAATGAAAAAAAAGTGCATAACATGAGAATTATCTAGTATTTTATAATAAGTTAAATCATCAATTATTCTTTAAATGTTGGAAAAATTACCTAGAATAATCAAAACATATTCGTGATTTTCCTACAATAATCTCAACTATTAATTAACCATGAATAATCTCAACTTTGAGGGGTATTTTCCTAGAGTAAACCCAGTGACCGGATGACTTGCTGTAGTAAGTTTTTTTTAATAAAAAAGATAAATTAAAATAAAATGTCAAAATAATATTAAGAAAATATTCAAAAAAGTTTATGATTTTTTTTTATTATTTAGAATTTTTTATGTAAAATTTTAAAAATTTTCTCTAATTTTAAATTAATTTTCAGTTTCTTTTTTGGTGAATTACCTACTATATCAGGCCATCAGGTTACCCAAGTTTACTCTAGGAAAATACCCCTTAAAGTTGGGATTAATCAGTAGGTGGGATTGTTGTAGGAAAATCACGAATAAGTTGGATTATTCTAGGTAAATTTTCCTTACAAGTATGAAATTACACAATTAAAGGAGGAAAATAAATTTTGTTTTACATAAATAAAAATTATCTATAATAGAAATTGATGTTTTAAATGTTTTAAAATTTTAATATTTATGGTAACAAACATTATAAATGTTTATCATTTACCAAAAATTTTACCAACGAAGCATGAGAGGAAACAAATTTTCTACAAGTCTATAGTCATTAAAGTTCTAGATATAAATGTTAGTGATTCTTCTCTATTTTAAAAAAAATGTATAATTGTATATGTATATTTGCATCATTCCTCACTTCGTCATCATCATCATCATACCCAATATTCCGCTCAGGTCTGGGTCTGGGTGAGGTAAGTTGATAAACAATACATACCCGTACTCCCTTTAAGGGAGGACTACAGGAAAGTGGTCTATTTTTTTACCCCAAGAGGAAAAGAGTCCTGCATTAGAGGAAAATGAGTAACGACTGACAATATTGTCTAAAGAGAAAGAGAACCAAAGGTTATTGAGAAACAAAACTAAAAAAGAATAAAAAAGATGAACTAAAAGGATAAGGAGGGAAAAAAAGAGCCTATTAGTGGTCCATAACATGGATCTGGCGTCTCAAACTATTCATATCCCCTTAGTCAGGTCCGCGGAAAGGCGCATCTCACTCAAGTCGCCCACCTTTTCTTTGGTTTTTCTTGACTTCTCTTACCCACCACTATGATGCTTTCTATCTTCTAACGGGGGAGTTAACTGTCTTTCTTTGCACATGTTCAAATCATCTTAACCTATTTTCACGCATCTTAGCGGATAAAGGGGTAACATCTAGTTTCTATCTAAACTCCTGGTTCTTGATTCTATCCATTTTTGTGTTACCACACATCCATCTCAGCATCCACATCTCTGATACTTCCATTTTTTGTTCATGACTCTTCTTAACGGGCAAACACTTTGTTCCATACAACATATTGGTCTAATGGACACTCTGTAGAATTTACCTTTTAGTCTAGCTGACACCTTTCTATCACATAACACTCCAGTGGTTGCTTGCTACTTAAGCCAACCCGCTTATATGCGATGTGTTACATCTCTCTCAATCTCTCCATTACTCTGGATAACAGACCCTAGATACTTAAACTTATTCGTATTTGCAACCACATCTTCTCCAATGATCACCTCTAGGTCATCCTGTTGCTCATTACTCATAGAGGGTCGAAGTCGTAGGTCGTCGTCGGTTTACTAAGTCCGCTCTATGCAATAAGATTTATACACCTTAATTAACTCTAATGACTAGCATTAGTGGTAAGCAAGGGGTCGGTGCACAGGGAAATGTTTATGTGACAAAAAGAGTCTTATGACAAAGAGGTTTTTGATTTTGAGATTATAAAAAGCGATTTTCATTTTAAGTTTGAAACAATAAATATAAAGACTACAGTTTGGGGAATTTAACTTCTGGATTTGCTAAAGGGATGAGTTTAAAATATATTTTTAACCAGTTTTATGATGAGAAAGGTCTTGGTATATTTTCTCCACAACTTCTGGGCATAGGAACTATATAGTTACTAATATGGTTTAGGAGATTCGACTTCTGGGCGTAGAACTCGACCATACTACTAACTTTCTAATACATGTTCGTTACCTCCAATTTATGTTAAATAAGAAAGAATCATACAAGATAGACATGGTTCATCATTCTAAGGACTGACTAGGTCTCGAAGGAATCCTAATAAAGTTAGCTTCTAGGCTACTCATTACTAGCATGAAATCATACTTCCCAAGTGTTCAAGACAATCAAGCAATATAAATTGTTCATGAATGGCGATCGAAATGGGCTTTCGATTCCTTACCATGGGACCCAAATATCCATTCATGTACATATTTATACTCAACCCATTTACCTCATAAGCAAATCAATAAGTTAACTACATCCCCAAACTCTATAAATAAGACTACTCATAAAATATCGTAACATACATGGTTTAACAAAACAAAGAAAGAAGCTTAGAAAACTTACTACCCTCAACTATGGAGGGGGTTGAGAATCACGACAATGAGAACAAAGCTTCCAATATCCAAATCATAAAATACTCCACACTAAATATAAACAAAAACCCACAAATTTTTGGAATTTCCAAACACCTTGATTGATTATCAAATGAAAGTTACTACAAACTACTAGTGTTTAGCAATAAAGTTACAACCCAAATGCTTGAGTTTAAGAACTAATGTACAAAAGGAAAGTGTTTAAGTAAAATGGCTAATGAAAGTTTTTGGACTAAAGAGTTACTTAATGTAACACCCCGTATTTTATCTAGTTTTAAAATTATCAAGTATAATAAAATAAATAAACTAAAAAAATAAATATTATATTAAATTAACTTATTTAAATAGATAAGTATAAGAAATAAAGTAAGTTAAAAATATATAATTACATAATTAATTAATTAAGTTAAAAAAATAAAATAGTGGGAGATGAAGGGGGGTAGCCGGTTAGGGTAGTATGGGAGGAGTCTTGTAAGTCCTCTCTTAATTGTGCATTATAGCACATTAAGTGATTTCCTTCTTAATGGCCTTTTTAATCCCATAATTCTTTACATTTCTAACTTTCAAGAGAGCAAAAAAATTCAAAAAAATCTGGCCTTTTCCTCTCTTGGTTTCGGTTCATCAAAGAAAAGAAAAAGAAAAATTTCTTAAGGCTCTTTTGTTGTTTGAGTGGGTGTTCAATCCAATCTTTTAATCAAAGGTTAAGTTAGTTTAAAGCAAAAATTCTATTTATAAAGTTGAGTTATTATTTATAAATTTTATTTATAAACTTTTCTATGATGGAAAATTTTTTTTTTTTTGTGTTGATTTAAGAGAAAAAAAATGTTTGTTCATATTCAAGTTTTGTTATATGAAATTTTGGCTCTTTTATCACATAAATCTTTATGTATATGATGATATCCTATGACTTTATATGAGGATTGAGTATTTTTTTTATATAAAATTTTCTCTTATAATCCATTAATAAAATTTAATTTTTGTTAAAGGGATTAAGTCATGTTTCTTTTATATAAAACTCTTCTTGATTAATAGTTTTTTAACAAAGTTTAAATTTTTGTTTTTATATAATAATTATTTATAATGATATTTCAAATAAATTTTTATGATTTATATTTCTCTAACAAAATTTCAATTTGTTTGGAGGAATTAAAATTTATGGGTTAAATTATGTAATCATCCATGAGATAAAAATTTAATTTCCTTGAAGGATTGTGCTTAAATATCTTGATTCAAGATGCTATTTTGGTCTTATGATTCTCTATAAAATTTTAATTTGTTAAGAGAGTTAAGTATTTAATTTAATTATTACAATTTATGAATTTTAAGTTTTTCTTTAAGGATCATGTTTATCGGAAGGTTTTAATTTGATGACTTTTATGTCTTGATTATGGTTTGAGTTAATGATGAAGTTTTGTGTATTAGATGTGTATAAATATCAAGTTGTTTATGTGTTAGAAGTTTTGGTTGGGTCACTATTGAAGATCTAATTAGTAGTAGGGAATGTGGTTTGTGTTTTTTTTTTTAGTCATGAGAATAAAAGGATTTAATAATTTGAATAATATAAAAAATTAATAATATATAAAAAAAATTCGGACAGCAGCTGCTGTCTCAACAGTGGTGCCTCGATCTGAGATGTCAGGTGTGTTTTCGTTGTTGTTTCATTTATCCGTTGTGTTCAAAACTCGTTAAACGCTAAAATTAATTAAAAATAGTAAATGCATGTTAGAAAGTATGAAATTTGGTACCTAAGGTAATTGATGCGTTCCGGACATAGTAGCGAAGTTGGATTTTTTATTTGAATTTTCTAAACTGTCTGAAATGGCCATTTAAGTTTGTGGTTAAATTTTAAATTTTGGAACTATTGAGATTTGGGTAAAATCATTTAAAATTATTAAGTCTTAGTAGTGTCTTAGTAGGTATGGAGTGGATTAAATGTGTAAACACGTTCTAATATGTGATTTTTGTGTGTGTGTGTGTGTGGTGTCTGGGACCTCGGTTCTTAAGAGTGTGAAATTCCTGTCGTGATTGAACTTCGTTTTGTTTGCTGCACTTCAAGGTACACGCTTAGACCATACTGTTTATGTGGTTGTGCAAAGTAGTGTTGTTTCATTCTTAACTGTGGCATTGTAAATCACATTGGTTTAGACACCTCAAATAATTTGAAAGAAGTTATACTTGGAAATTGAGGATTTATGTGTTTGTGTAGAAATATATAGAGATGGACGAATGCAATAAGAGGGGGGTGAATTGTTGTTTTCTAAGCTTAAGAATTTTTAGCCCTGTTTTTGCGGAATTCAATATTGTAAACAAAACTTAAACTTAAAAATGAAAAAGACAAAATACAAAAGAAGACAACGATTTTTATGTGGAAACCTTCTAGGCCTAATAGAAGGAAGAACCACGACCACTCGGGATTTCAAAATTCTCTTATTACGTTTTAGACAATTACACAATTACATAAAACTCTTCTTCAACAAAAGGCCAACTTCTCTTTCTCTTCTCTTCTCCTTCTCTTTTCTCTAACTTCACACGAAACCTCTTCTCACTTCCCTCTAGGCTTCCCTTAAGTCTAGTTACAATTTCTCTCAAAAACCCTTACAAAATAATTCTCAAAACAAGAATAAATTCTCTAAGATGGATTATGAATTAAGAAATTGCATAAGAAAAATATTCAAAGTTAAGATATTTTTCTTAAGTTGTGATATCTTGAATTTTTTTCTTTTATGGGCACTATCACACACCGGTTTTTTGCATAAGTCATTCCTATTTATATGGGGACAACCGGCTATTTTTGGTGAAACCCTAACTACCCTTTTTTCCTAGATTACATAGCTTGGGTGTCAAGTATGTCCTACCATCTCCTAAAAATAAAATTAATCTTAATAAAAAGCCCTAACCTCTTCTAAGACATGGTTACCATCTCCTAAAAATAATTAATTAGGTTTTACTTTTTGAAAACCCTAATCAAAATCCTATTTTTATGGAGACTTTTTCTCTAGTTTGAATTAGTCTTAGGTTAGTTTTAGAAGGTTATCTTATTTTTGCCAATTAACCGATTATGCAATAAACTTAATTCCTAAACCATTTACATCAACTAAAAAGAAAAATAAATTCCTACGTAATATCTTAGCTGACGCATTTCTCTAGACTTGTATCATTGGGAGCACTACACTGTCTCCATCAGCAACTTTCATCAGATTTTCAATTTTGAAACAGTAGACATTAAATCCACTTTTGACTTCCTATGCTGACTCTTTTGACTTTGACTTTGACACGTACAATATCCATTAACCAAGTCCTTTAGGTACCATCAACGACTTTAGCAAAATCGGATATATGACCTGCACAACAATCTCTAAAACATGTTTGTTTATTTAAAGTGAAGTCATCATCAAAACGTAAGAGGGCTAACAAATTCCCCCTTTTTGATGATGACAAACTTATAAACAAACTTAATTAAAATAGAGTAAAGCAAATGTAATAGAGCATGCTAGAGATTAAAACAACTCTATCTATCAATCTTAGTAAATCAATTCGTTACAATGTAATTCACCAAGTATCCAAGTTAAACAATTTACTCTAAGATGAATATTTAAAAACATACTATCAAAGTCTATGATTTATAACCTATGTCTTTAAATATTTTCCAAAAAACAATTAACATAAATTACTACAAATATTAAGTATCGAGTACTGTGTGTTTAGGCTAGTTTAAGAACATTAGTAATAATTAAACACAAAACAGTAACTATTCATTTTAGAACATATAATCAGAGCAAAAATAAACATTTTAGAATAATTCAAAAGCACAAAGCAATTATCAAAATTTTCTAAATTAATCTTACTGGAACAAAGTAATAATCATATAAACATACGTAAGCAAAAACTAGAGCATAACATCTATGATCCTTTTTAACAGAATGTAGAATAAGAGTATATGTTACTTTGATTTTTCACAAGTTTCCTCTTAAGTTTGTTGCTTTTCTTCCCCCTTTTGACATCAATCAAAAAGGAGTGTCTTGAACAGTTCACAGCACTAACTAGCATTAGTCAAAGAAGGATAATCAAGAAGCAATTTAGCAAAGCAAGTACCATAGTAACAATCAAGATATGCATAAGATAACCAATCATAGACCAATAAGAGAGAATAAATAGCAAAAGATAGTGAAGATAGAAGCAAAGTCAACAAAATACAAACTGTTTTTGTACCCCAGCATGGTACTTTAGAAGAGAAAAAGAAAAATATTGTTTAAGCATTACAACGACAAAAGATAAGGCCAACAAAAAAATAGTAATGATCATGAGGTAGCAGAAGGAGGGATCAAACAACAGTCTCTTCATCAACATATTATGTCTGCACTTCAACAGAATCAAGCTTGGCACCAAGACGGGACTCCATCTGAGACATCTGATCAGTGATAGAAGCAAGTGAGACACGAACTTCATCTTGAAAAGCAAAGAAACGAGACTAGAAATCATTAAGCTTTGTGAGAAGAGAATCAAATGTAGCTGTAAGAACATAAAAGGGGGTTAGCAAACGCATCAAAACCATGGGAAGTATGTGGAGGTAAAGCTTGTGTGTCTAATGGTGGTGGAATAGAATGTATGGGTGATGGTGGTGGTGATGGAATCGATTGTGGTGGAGGTGTCATTGGTTTTGGTGAAGGAGGTGCACATGTAGGCTCTTTGGTAGAGGGTGAGGTAATCTCTTCATCCAATTCCACTGGACGCTTAGAAGCTAACCTACTGCTCTTCCTTGGAGTGAGCACTGGTTCCTTCTTCACTGGCATAACTACCTCCTCATCACTAGAACTATCATCGGAAATTTGTTCCTCAAGTTCTTCACCTTCTCGTGAGGCTTCCCCCTCACTCATAGCTTCTCCTTGTTCTTGTTCCTGAGGATCTGCTTTTTCAGCATTTGGCAGAAGGAACAGTGTCCTGAGCCTTATCCTCTTCTTCCTCTATTTTCTCACCTTTTTCTCCTTTCTCTTCTTCATCCTTCTCCTCATCAGAACTAACGTCTTCAACCTCAATAACATCTTCTAGTATCTTTTTGTCATTCAAATTTAAGTGCAAATTCTTAAGACATTTAGCACTTATCTTATTGTTTGCGCTCATAGGGAACTGAAGACCATCCAACGGTACACCAAATTTCTTAAAAACATAAGTCAGTAATACTCCATACCCAACCATAAGACCTTTCTCAATGCAATAAGATAAATGTGATATCATCAATGAGGGAAAATAAATTTTTATATGATTAGCCAAACAATAGATTAACGTGGCATCACGAAGATTAACTTCACTCCGCTTAGAGTTGCGGGGTAAAATAAATCGATGTGCAATGTTGTAGAGCAGTTTGTGAAGTGGTGACAGTGAGTTGTGGCTAAACCTCTTCCTATCATTTATCCCAAGAAATTTTAACACAGTTTTTTCATTAATCCCTGAAAAATCAATCTTTTAATCGACATAATAAGTATCAAATCCTATGGTAGGAACATCAAACCGTTCGCCCAACATTAAGCTATTGAACTCGATTTTGATTTCTTTAACTGTACTAGAACAAACACCATTTTCTATACTGAAATTTATTATGAACTCACGCATTAAGTTTGGATAAATCGGGTTACATGAAAAATCAAACATTAAAGTTTTCCAACCCTGATTTTGTAAAATAGCGTGTAATTGAGGGAATGGGTTTGATTCATACCAGTACTTGTCGAGCCCGAACCCAACTGACATTTCCTTAGCAATTTCTTCAGCACTATCTGGGTCAACCTACTTGGTCCTTTTTGTGGGTATGGATGAAGAGATACCTTTTGGAGTGGAATGGGGTCTTTTTGTTCCAGCATGCATGGTGGATTTGGGTGTATTGGATTTTTGTGGTTCTTGAGATGAGGATGGTGGTGTGTCCATGGAAGGTGAAGGATGAACAACTTGTAGCGGTTTTGGTTGAGAAGATTTTGGTGTCTTCTTTTTCGCGGTTTTGCTTGATGATGATGATTTTGGGGTTTTCATGGTGATTGAAGAAAATGAAGAAGGAGGAGTGATGGAGTGAGTGAATGGTTTTGATGGTTTGTGGTAGCAAGTAATAAATGCTTGTACTTGAAGTGAGGAGTGTAAGAGATTGTGAGAGAATGATGTGACGTGAGAGATAGTGGGTTTTAAAGCTTTGAAAGGACGGTTTGCAAAGGGTTTCTAACTCTTCAATTTCAATCAGTTTTGACGTGTGAACAATCAAGTGTAACGAAAAGTTTGCGGGTATATTCGTCGAACTAAGCGGTTAATAACGGATTTTCGAAATACCACGATGATCCGACTACCACTTTAATTTAAGTTGACCATCCGAAAAGAAAGAAAATAAAATGCTGGAATTTGTGGAAAAATAAAGATAAAGAAAATATAAAAATAAATATGTCCTCGTTTTTTTTTCGTTTTTTAAAATGAGGACAATAACACATAAGACAAAACACATGCTGCTTTGGTCTAATCAGGTTTAAACATGCAATCAAGAAAATTTCCATGGCACGTACCTTAGATAGTTGCATACATGTACCTTGCAATGATTGATTTCTCAATCAAGGTTTTGTGGATGATTAATCCCTTCCAATTTCATGTTGCTTCGAGGGGGAATGCTTGCATTAAACTTTAGTGGAGCTTGATCATACCAAGTTCCAATCTCATCTTCTCATATTGTTCCATAGGAAGTGGTTTTGTCATAATATCTGCAACTTGCTCACTTGTATTGACATGCACTAGTGGAAAAAACCTCAAAGGCTGCGGTTTGTAGGCCACTAAAGGCTGCGGTTTTGGACCCAAGCACTTGTGGTACCAGCTGATAGCTTTAAACAATGGCTGCAGTTAAAAAACGCAACAAGAAATATAGATTATTGGCTGTGGTTTTGGACCTGTCCGCAGCCAATAGTGTGTTTTTGAGAAACCAATTTGGGGCACATTATTGGCTGCAGACAGATCCAAACCCGCAGCCAATGTGAGGTTTTTTTTTTTTATTTTTTTTTGTTTTATTGATATTTGTATATATTATCCTAATTATAAAATAATAAATATTTAACAATAATAAACCAGCTATAATCACCATTAATTATCACCAAAATAAATTATTATATATATATTATATATAATATTATAATAATATATTATATAATATATATATATATATATATATATATATAAATATATTATATATATATATATATATATATATAATATATAATATAATATATATATTATATACATAAAATACTTTAATTGTGCATATACAAATAAATTATAAATATATAATATTATATTATATATATATATATAAATTAACGTAACCACTACGAAACATAAGCTACCAACATAAATTAGAAATATACACGGCAACTTTGTCTTTCACTTCGCGTATGTCTGTTTCCGTCAATTCGCGTGTTTCCCTTGGAGTGTCGTATATAATCTACGTATTAAAAGAAATTATTAAAAAGTTAGTACATATATATTAGATTTTCTAATAAATATATATGATATTATAATTTAAAAACATAATAAATACTTACGGAATCAATACTTTGTACCCTGACTTTCTTCACGGCTTCTATGATATCATCCATAAATTTAAGAACGTAGTAGCCACAGTAAATGCTACTTTTTTGTTGAAAACACTATAAAAAATAATTATATATGTTAGTGCTAAATTAAAAACGCTTTAAAACCGTTAAAAACGCAACTTAACACTTAATTTCAAGCATATGACAATTATTTTCGATTCTAACTACTTCAACACAATAATATATACAAAATAGTGTTGTGTGCCAAGTTTCGTGCATAACAAATCAAGTTTAAGCTATTTTACGCGTGAAAATGACAAAAATAGTTCAAAACCGTTAAAATTGCAACTTAACACGTAATTTCAAGCATATGACAATTATTTTCGATTCTAACCACTTCAACACAATAATATATACCAAATAGTGTTGTGTGCCAAGTTTCGTTCATAACAAACCAAGTTTAAGCTATTCTACGCGCGAAAGTGACAAAAATCCTTCAAAACCCTTAAAAACGCGACTTAACACTTAATTTCAAGCATATGACAATTATTTTTGATTCTAACTACTTCAACACAATAATATATACCAAATAGTGTTGTTTGCCAAGTTTCGTGAATAACAAACCAAGGATACTTCTTTTTCCCGGTAACACAATAGACCATTTTTTATCAGAAGGGTCTTCAATGTAAAATACTTGGTTGGCTTGTGTGGCTAGTATGAATGGCTCTCCTCAGTATCACGCAAACGATCCAAGTCTACAAGAGTGAATCCACAAGGGTCGTCATTTTTAACGCATCGTCAATTATTATCCACCCACTTGCATTTGAAAAGACCTATAGTGAAAGTACAATAGTCAAGCTCCCATATTTCATGTACCCGCCCGTAGTATACCGATTTAGCATCAACCGACGATTGATCCTTGGCACTCGTGTAAAATGTAGATGACGATAAAATAGAAACCCCACTATTCTGCAGATACGATGACTTCTTATCTTGACCCTCAGTCCTAAATTAGAACCCATTGGAATCGTAACCCTCATATTTATTGACATCGATCATCACGAGGACCAAAAGCTAACCACTTAACAATTTTAGATACACCCTTTAGTTCTTCACATATTACTCGATTATGAAACCAATCAATAAACGTCTTGTTATGCAACTGCATCAATGCCCTATCACCTTTAGAAGGATATTTTGCGCGCAATATATCAAAATGCTCATTCAATAAAGATGAACTTCTGAAATATGATGCAACACATACAGGTGTGCTTGTAGAAGACTATCCCGAGAAGGTGTGATTGTTTTGGAGCCAATTGTTCCTTTTCCCTCAAGTCTTCCTTCATGTCGAGAGGTGGGAAGTCCAATAGGCTTTGCCATAGCCATATACTCGGCTATAAAATTACCAATCTCATCGCTTACAGTGCCTTGAATCATACTCCCCTCTGGTTGTGCTAGATTCCTCACTTTGTTTTGTAAAACACCCAAGTGTCTCTCAAAAGGATAACACCACCTTAAAAAAACTGGACCCAAAAGCTTGATTTCACGAACGAGATGGACAATAAGATGAACCATTATGTCAAAGAAAGAAGGTGGAAAATACATCTCAAACTTGCATAAAGTTACAATCACGTCGACTTGAAGAGCATCAAGTTTAAAGCGATCAAGAACTTTACTACAAATTGTGTTGAAGAACAAACCTAGCTCGGTAATAGCATATCTCACATGTTTTGGCAATATTCCACGTAGTGCAATTGGTAATAACACTTGCATCATTACATGGCAATCGTGAGATTTCATGCTTCCCAACTTCAATTCACCATTTAGGGTCACAAATCTCTTCATGTTGGATGAGTACCCAGACGGAACCTTAATGCCATACAAAGACTCACAAAAGGCCTGCTTCTCTGCTTTGGACAATGTGTAGCAAGCTGGAGGCAAATAAACTTTTTCACTACTCATCTTCTTCTTACCGACCTTTCCCTTGCTACTACCACCAACTTCATCAGCTCTTTCTCTTTTCTTACTCACCTTAACCTGTGCCCACAACTCCGGGACGAATACCCTTACATTCAAAGTAATCTCGCATAGCCTTAACATCCTTTGTCTTACCCGGAATGTTCATGAGAGTCCCGAGTATGGCATCGCATACATTTTTCTCTATATTCATAACGTCAAGACAATGCCTAACCTGTAGATCTCTCCAATATGGAAGCGTCCAAAAAGATTGAATTTTTTTTTCCACAGTCGGTCTTCACCCCCTTGTACTTGCCCTGTTTTACCAAATACAGCCTCAACCCCCTTAACCTGTTCGTAAACCTCAATACCGGTCAACGGTCGACAAGCTACACGGTCTTCAACCTCCCCGTTGAACATCTTCTTCTTCTTACGGTATTGGTGATCTCGTGGGAGGAACTTTCGATGGTTCATGAATACATGTTTGCACTTAGGAATCCACATGGATTCCATGTCATCAATACATATTGGGCACGCTTTCTTCCCTTTGTTCTTATACCCTGATAAGTTTCCATATACCGGAATATCGTCAACGGTGCATAAAAGCATTGCACGCAAGGTGAACTCCTCATTAGCATATGCATCAAACATGGAAACTCCTTCATCCCACATCTTTCTCAAATCCTCAACGAGAGGTGCAAGATATACATCTATGTCATTGCCAGGTTGCTTAGGACCCGAGATAAGAAGGGAAAGCATAATGTACTTACGCTTCATACACAACCAAGGTGGCAAATTATAGATCACTAAAAGTACCGGCCAAGTACTATGTTGAGAACTAAGATTTCCAAATGGGTTTCCATCCGTGCACAGTACGAGCCTTAAATTACGAACTTCATCCCCAAAAGTCTTGTGCAACCTATCAATACTCTTCCACTCCGGAGAATCAGATGGATGTGTGAGCAAGTGATCTTTCTTCACCCTATCTACATGCCACCTCAAATTTAACGCATCTTTCTTTATAGAAAACAAACGCTTGAATCTATGTATTATTGGAAGATACCACAATACCTTAGCCGGGGGCCCTTTAGCATCCCGAGCCCCTTTACGCTTGTAACGCGATAACCCACACCTAGGACACTCTTCTAAGTTCTCGTTTTTATTCCGATACAATACACAATCATTCAGACACGCATGAATCTTCTGGTACTCTAACCCGAAAGGACACATTAGTTTTTTGGCATAGTATGTCGACTTTGGAAGTTCATTTCCCTCAGGAAGCATCTCACCTAACGCTTCTAATAACATTGTGAAACTAGTGTCACTCCAATTGAATTTTGACTTAATGTTGAAAATTGTCAAAACTGCTGTAAGTTTGGTAAACTTTGTACATCCAGGATACAAAGGCTTTTGAGAAGCCTCTGTCAACAAGTCAAATACACGAGGACGTTTTCCTAACTCATCTTCGAATCCCTCCATCATCTCATCAACACCATCCATATCCTCATCGACATTCTCTTCATCAACACGATCCACTACATCCTCATAGACATCTGCCACATTATTGACATCCTCAACAACACTCTTTTCCTTGTAAACTCCCTCCTCACCATGCCAAACCCAAACATGATATTGAGGCCTAAACCCACGTCGAAGTATGTGCTCCTTAAGGATATAAACACTATCTACCTTTGATACATTGCCACAATTGATACATGGGCAATAAAAACCAACTCCCCCCGTCCTAACTTGATGTTCAATCCAACACTACAAAATTCTAATACGCCATCAATAAATTCTGACGATTCAATGCTTCCATACATCCAAGAACGATCTTTTGTCATCCTAAGTGTGATTATTTAATTCAAAACAAAATTAATACACATAAATCCAAAAACCAAACCAACATACATAATCAACCCTAATTGACCAGGCCAAATTTACCTATTGAACTCTATTTAACGTTTATATTATTTAAAGTATTTGAATTATGTATAGATTTTAATTTATTATCGAAGTATAAGCCCTAAAACTACATACATATATTATATAAGTAAACTACACACATAATTAATTAACAAACTAACATACATAATAAGTAAACATAAAACACATATCTATAACTATTACTAAAACAAAACACTACTGACATCATCACCTTTTAAAATCACTTACGTGTCACCTCCTCATTAAAAATTTTCCCTCTAAAATGCAAAGATTACATCATTGTTATTATGATTATCTTTAACTTTACTATTTTCAAATTTTGAGTATAATAATTCATATTGATTATTTTTTTACTTTTTAATTCACATTGTTTAATGTATTAAAAAAATATATACTACTCCCTCCGTTCTTTTATGATCTTCCACTTTGGGTATTTCACACATATTAAGAAAGTGTGAATCTTTGGTGGTAGTGGGTATTATTTTAATTATATAGTAGTCGGATGTAATGATTGTGTTGGAATTATGAGAGAAAAAATAATTAAATATTAGTGTGAAGTAATGATTGTATTGGAAGTATGAGAGAGAAAATAATTAAATAGTAGTGTAAAGTAAGAAAAGTGGGGTTTTAAGGGGTAAAAGTGGGATGAAAACTTTCCAAAAATAAAAAGTATTCTAAAGTGGAAGAACTTTTGAAACTACCTGTTATAGTAAGGTGGAAGAAATTAAAAGAACGGAGGGAGTACATTTAATTTATTTCAATTATAAAATCTTTTTAATTTTATTTATTAAAGGAGTATTATTTAGTGTATTGGATATTTTGAGATGTAAAATTTATTTCTTATAATTTTAATTTCAGAATTTATAAAAATATGTTAAAAAATTTGATAAAGCCGTGCATCGCACGGGCACTATCTAGTATCATACTAAATAAAAACCAAACCAATTATACCTTGAAAATTAATCAACTTACAGAACTTAAATTAAGAACTTGAAAACTTAAATAATTAACCAACTAATTTTAGTATCAAACATATAAACACATAAAAATAACAAACAAAATCAAAATGAAAATCATACCTTGAATTTTCGTGGGTTGAAACAGTTGAGTTTTGTAACCTCTACAATGTAAAACAAAATCAAAATTAGTATAACAAAAAAACTAAACCCTAAATCACAATTAAAAAAAACTAAAGCTTTAAAAAATTAAACCTAGAACAAATTGTATTTCGTGGGTTTATCAAGAACTAATAAAAATGTGAATTGTAGCTTAAAGAACAAGAAGAAAAGGTTGAAGAAGAACTAATGAAGAAGAAGGAGAGCTTGAAGAGCTTAAACAATTCACGAAGAACACTATGAGCTTGAACAATTCACGAAGAACACTATGAACAATTCACGAAGAAGTTGGGTTATCAGCACTAAATTCACGAAATAGTAAGCACTAAGAGCTTGAAGAGCTTGAACAATTTTCGTATGTGAATTGCAATCTCATATAAAGTTGGGTTTTCGTATGTTTTCGTATGAAGAAGAACACTATGAGTTCGTATGAAGAAGAAGAACAGTAGCAATTTTCAGAAGAAGAAGAAGAGGTTTTAGAATAGTAGGTTTTTGAGAAGAATGAAACAGTAGAAAATAAAACGTTGCAAGGCGGATTGTTTCAATTTTATGAAAGGGGTATTGGCTGCGTCCATACAAAACCGCAGCCATTGTGATTTTTTTTTGAAATTTGCATATTGGCTGCTGACATACTTAAAAAACGCAACCATTGTTTCTTTTTTTTTTGACCTAATTTTTGTTGCTCCTATTAGCTACGTATATCAAGAAACCGCAGCCAATAAGTAGCAGCCAATAGCTTTTTTTTCCCTAGTGATGTTTAACAATTATATTTTTATGCTCAACATTATCCTTAACAAAATGATGTCGTATATGTATATGCTTAACCCTAGAATGATGCACGGGATCCTTTGATATGCATATGGCACTAGTATTATCACAATAAATAAGAACACATTCAAATTTAATACCAAAATCTCTTAGTTTGTTGTTTTATCCAAAGCATTTGGGAACAACAAGTTGCTGCTACCACATATTCTGCTTCAGCGGTGGATAGAGCAACGGTGTTCTGTTTCTTGGAACACAAAGATACTAAACATGAGCTAAGAAATTGTACCATACCTGAAGTACTTTTCCTGTTAACAAGATCTCCTGCATAATCTGCATCACTATAACCTTTCAAATCATAGACATCACTTTTAGGATAAAATACGGACAAGTCATCTATTCACTTTAAGTATCTCAGAATTCTTTTCACTGCTGTGTAATGTGATTCCTTGGGATTTGATTGAAATCTAGCACACAAACCAACACTAAACAAAATATCTGGCCTACTGGCAGTTAAATATAATAAAGATCCTATCATACTTCTATACATGGTTTGGTCAATATTAATACCATTCGAATGTTCATCTAGTCGTACATTAGTAGCCATAGGTGTGTGGTTTGTTTTAGCATTATCTAAACCATATTTCTTTAGAAGTTCTTTAATATATTTTTGTTGATGGATAAAATTACCATTAACCGTTTGTTTAATTTGCAAACGAAGGATGAAATTTAGTTCTCCCATCATACTCATTTCAAATTCAGCACTCATAATGTTAGCAAATTCTTTACATAGTGATTCATTAGTGGCTCCAAAAATAATATCATCAACATAAATTTGCACAACTAAAATATCAGAACCTCTATTTTTAAAAAATAAGGTTTTATCAATTTTACCTCTAATAAAATCATTTTTAATCAAAAACTTAGACAATCTTTCATACCATTGTCTAGGAGCTTGTTTGAGCCCATAAAGAGCTTTATCATGCTTATAGACATGATCTAAAGAAGATGGATTTTCGAAGCCAGGTGGTTGTTCCACAAAGACTTCTTCCTCTAGAAACCATTCAAGAAAGCACATTTCACATCCATTTGGTATAACTTCAAATTCATAAAAGTAGCAAAGGAATTTAGAATTCTGATAGCCTCTAACCTTGCTGCGGGAGCAAATGTCTCTATATAATCAATCCCTTCTTGTTGATTGTATCCTTTAACCATGAGCCTTGCTTTGTTTCTTACTATGGTTCCATGCTCGTCCAGCTTGTTCCTAAAAACCCACTTTAAACCAATTATCTTTTTGTTCTTGAGTTTTGGTTCTAAGTGCCACACTTTGTTTCTTTCGAATTCATTCAATTCATCTTGCATTACAACAACCCAATCTGAATCTTGTAAAGCTTCTTCGTGATTCTTGGGTTCCAATGTTGAGAGAAATGGAAAGTGTGCACAAAAGTTTCTTAACTGGGATCTGGTCTGTGTGCCTTTGTTTATGTCACTTATGATCAAGTGAAGTGGATGCGACTTTTGATGTTTCCACGACCAGGGGCAGATCTATGTACGGGCCTCCCGGGGCACGTGCCATGGGAGAATTTTTTTTGACATTTTTTTGTTCTAATCTTAATCTTAACCTTTATGTTTAGAATTTTGATTTTTTTTAGGCGTTTTTACTCTTAATCTTAATTTTTATGTTAAAATCTTTATTCATAATCTGAAATTCTTAATCTTGTTGTTTTAATCTTTATTCTTTGTCTTGATTCTTATTGCATATAAGTGTTTTTTGATATCTGATAACACACCAAGTACACAGATTCACATAAGAGAATGGATTCTTTAGAAGTTAGAAGTGGGAGTTGCAGATTATGTTTTTAGGTATTTGGTTAGAATCTCACGTGAATTACTGTGAAACTTAAATGCAAATCTAAAGTCGCGAGTCTTGGTTAATTCATTTTATGAATGCTATGTTTTAGGTGAAGTCAAGATTCAGGTTGACTGAATAACAAAACACCATAGTTGACCTTTTCAATTGAACAATATGAATCTCAAGTGATTGGTTGACTACCCTCCCAACTCCCTCTTCTCTATTTTGTTGGGAAATTGCTTGCTATTAAACATTTTTCCTAGTTTAAGAGATTGTTTCACAAAGATACTATATGCCGCTCTCATTAGCTAATTTCATCCATTCGTTAGTGCCGTAGGGAACTCTAAACCCTAGATCCGCCACTGTCCACGACTAAGGCACACATTCTCTTGTAGGGACAGTTGTGGAAACAGACTCTTTGACTTGATTGACATTTTGCTCAGCTTCATGTTGCTCATTTTGCTCTTCTCTAGGAGCAGCTGGATTAGGAACACCTTGCTGGTCCTGATTTCCCTTGTTCCTACTCTTGATTAGGTTTCTACTGTTTCATTTTGAACCTGTTGTTCTTCATTTACTCTTTGATGTTCCTTTTTATGTATATTTTCATCATCTTCCAAATTAGTAAGACCTATCTTAAAATCACCTATTTCTTGTTCACTTGTCATAAAGTTAGTTTCATCAAAAATAATGTGAACAGATTCTTCAACACACATAGTTCGCTTATTATAAACTCTATAAGCTTTACTATGAGATGAATAGCCAAGAAATATTGCTTCATCACTTCTTTCATCAAACTTTCCTACATTTCGTTTTCCATTAACATGAACAAAGCATCGACATCCAAACACACGAAAATAGGAAATATTTGGTTTAACACATTTAAATAGTTCATAGGGGGTCTTAGAAGTGATAGGTCTAATCAACACACGATTCAAAATATAACATGCAGTATTAACAAGTTTAGCCCAAAAATTTCTAGGGAGACCACTAGCAGTTTACATGGTTCTAGTCATTTCCTCTAATGTTCTATTTTTACGTTCCACCACACCATTTTGTTATGGTGTCCTAGGTGCGGAAAAATTTTGACTTATACCATGCTCATTACAATAACCTTAAACCTTGAATTTTCAAATTCTTTACCATGATCTGATCTTATGTGGACAAGTTGATTATTACTAGATTTTTGAATTTTATTTGCAAAAGAAACAAACTCATTAAAAGCTTCATCTTTGCCAACTAAGAATAAGGTCCAAGTAAATCTACTGTACTCATCAACTATAACAAATACATATCGCTTACGACTACAACTTTGGATTCTCATAGGTCCACAAAGATCCATATGAATTAATTCAGCTGGCTTTGAGTGGTCACAACATTCTTAGGTTTAAAGGATGACCTAACATGCTTTTCTTTGGCACAAGGATCACATACTTCATCTTTTTGAAATTTAAGGGATGACAATCCTCTTACTAGGTCTTTAGATCATAAATTATTAAGCAAAGTAAAACTAGCATGACATAAACGTTTATGCCAAAGAAGAGGGTCATCTTCCATAACACTGAGACAAGTCAGACTGGTTTTGGGAATAGTGTGAAGGTCCACAACATAAGTGTTCCCTTTACGGATTCCTTCTAGAACAGTGTCTCTTGTGTCATTCCTAGAAATAATGCACTTTTCAGAAGTAAAGTTTACAGAGTTACCTTTGTCGCAAAATTGAGAGATACTTAGTAAATTATGTTTTAAATTCTCGACTAAAAATACATTGTCAATTGACCTTCCTATTTTTCCTTTGGCTATAATTTCGCCTTTCATATTGTCTCTAAAGGTCACAGTTCCTCCATTATAGGCTTCTAGTGAGAGAAATTTTAATCTATCACCTATCATGTGCTTGGAACAGCCACTGTCGAGATACCATGAGCTGTTCCCCCTCACTAGAACCTCTTTTCCTTTAGACTTTTCGTCGTGTGAGTGCCATGAGACATAGATTAGTTGTCTCTTCCTCAACAGGAGGTTCTGTCTCTACTTTGCTCTCAAATTTCTCCCCATGCAGCAATCATGGCTTTGCGAAAATCCGTCTTGTTGAAATTTCCTTTCATCGGTTGTTTTCGCGTTTCCCTTGCCTTCCCTTTGCCCTTCTCGTTCTTCCATTGAGGACATTCCTTGATGAAGTGGTCAGTACTTCCACGCTTATGGAATTCGTAGTTGGTTTTTGTATTTGTAGATCCTCTTTCTTTGTTGTTTCTTTGATTGGCGTATCTGTTGTTCCTGAAGAACTTTTTGAATTTTTGAACCAATATGGCAGCCTCCTATTCATCACATTCTGACTCTTCTTGATCATTAACTGCCAGACCCAAGCCTTTGTTTCGGGAGCTGTCAGCTGTTCCAGATGCAATTCGTGGAACATAAGGGAACCAGCCAACTCTTTCAGATTCAATTTAGTGAAATCTTTGGATTCCTGTATGGCTGTGACTTTAGCTCTCCAGCATTCATGTTGAGGTAGACTCCTTAGAATTTTCCTGGCTTGTTCATCTACAGGATTTAGTCTTCCAAGAGAGACAAGTTCGTTTGTTATGTTTGTGAACCTAGTGAACATCTCTTGGATAATTTCTCTTGGTTCCATAACAAATCTCTCATACTTTGACATCAACAAGTCAATCTTGGAGCGCTTTACTTCACTTGTTCCTTCGTGGGTAAGTTTTAGCAGATCCCAAATCTGCTTGGCTGTTTTGCAACCCATAATGCGATTATGCTTATTTGGTCCAAGACCACAGTGAAGTAATTTGATGGAAAGAGCATTCATCTCCATTTTTTCTAAAATCTTCTTTCTCATATTCAGTGATCGGTTTGGGAACAGTTTCATTATTGGCGTTGGTAGTTGTTACCTCAAAGTCTCCAGTTTCGATAACTCATCAAACTTGATAATTTTCGGCCTTAATAAAGATCTCCATCCTATTCTCCAATATGGGTAGAATTTACCATCGAACATGGGCGGTCTTTGAGTAGAGTAACCTGCTTCCATTCGTTCATTCATTTTCAACATCTCTAAAACGCCAAGATACGGCTCTCAGGGTTTCCTGATCAAATGAGGAACATGTCTCTGATACCAATTGTAGAAATATATAGAGATGGACGAATGCAACAAGAGAGGGGGTGAATTGTTATTTTCTAAGTTTAAGAATTTTTAGCCCTGTTAATGCGGAATTCAATATTGTAAACAAAACTGAAACTTAAAAATGAAAAAAACAAAAGACAAAAGGAGACGACGATTTTTACGTGGAAACCTTCTAGGCCTAATAGAAGGAAGAACCACGACCACTCGAGATTTCAAAATTCTCTTATTACGTTTTAGGCAATTACACAATTACATAAAACTCTTCTTCAACAAAAGGCCAACTTCTCTTTCTCTTCTCTTCTCCTTCTCTTTTCTCTAGCTTCACACGAAGCCTCTTCTCACTTCCCTCTAGACTTCCCTTAAGTCTAGTTACAATTTCTCTCAAAAACGCTTACAAAATAATTCTCAAAACAAGAATAAATTCTCTAAGATGGATTATGAATCAAGAAATTGCATAAGAAAAATATTCAAAGTTAAGACATTTTTCTTAAGTGGTGATCTCTTGAATTTCTCTCTTTTATGGGCACTATCACATACCGGTTTTTTGCATAGGTCATTCCTATTTATATAGGGACAACCGGCTATTTTTAGTGAAACCCTAACTACCCTTTTTCCCTAGATTACATAGCTTGGGTGTCAAGTATGTCCTACCGGTTTTTATTTACTAAAAATAGTAAATAAAATTAATCTTAATAAAAAGCCCTAACCTCTTCTAAGACACGGTTACCATCTCCTAAAAATAATTAATTAGGTTTTACATTTTGTGGAGACTTTTTCTCTATTTTGAATTAGTCTTAGGTTAATTTTAGAAGGTTATCTTATTTTGCCAATTAACCGATTATGCAATTAACTAAACTCCTAAACCATTTAAATCAACTAAAAAGAAAAATAAATTCCTACGTAATATCTTAGCTGATGCATTTCTCCAGACTTGTATCGTTGGGAACACTGCACTATCTCCATCAGCAACTTTCATCAGATTTCCAATTTTGGAACAGTAGACATTAAATCCACTTTTGACTTCCTAAGTGATCTTCTATGCTGACTCTTTTGACTTTGACTTTGATACGTACAATATCCATTAACCAAGTCCTTTAGGTACCATCAATGACTTTAACAAAATCGGGTATTTGACCTGTACAACAATCTCTAAAACATGCTTGTTTATTTAAAGTGAAGTCATCATCAAAACCTAAGCGGGCCAACAGTTTATTACCCAAAGGGGTTCACATTTTGGATTGGATTATACAATTATTGTTCCCATGGCAGTTTTGTATCATTACGGTCATCATGGGGTATGCATACTTTACCTCTAATGACCCGTACAGGACGGGCAACGTCTTAGGTCGGTGGTTGCCTTGGGATTAGCTCTCTCAAGTGTATTCTTCAAAAAAGGATTAGATTTTGACTTGGACGACCCGAACATGACGGGCTACGTTGCAAGTTGGGATTATCTAGTAATGAATGTATTAGAGCGTATGCATGCTATGATGAACACATTGCTTGTATTCAACCTGTTTAAAATTTTATATGTAGTTTTGACATGTATTGGATTTGTTCTTTGGAACTTACTACTTGATGTCATACGACGGATAGCAGGTTAATTGCAGCTGGGGACTGGAGTGTGGACTCAACTTAGAACCTGTAATCATCAAGACTATGTTTTTCTTTTGTAATAAGATTATGAGTAGAAATAACTCCAAACTATGTAACAAGATATTAGTTCAGTGTCGTTTTTGTTTTCGTTTATTTTTCTTTAGTTCTACCTAGGGGCCAATAGGCTATCGAGTTGTACGTTGGAACTTTCGCTGATTCGTTTCTATCATTTGGTTTTGTTTCTGTTTATTTATATTTCTTTATCGATGGAGCGTTGACGATCCTAGAGGAGATAGTTCTTTAGTGTCCGCTGTGTGAACCAGAGTCATATTTTCATATTATTTTCTGGGTCACTTAAGTCGGGCCGTTACACTTAAGCATACATCATCATCATCATCATCATCCTACCCAGTGTGTCCCGTCCATAGAGAATTCCTATACACAGGGTCTGGGGAGGGAAGGACGGCGGCAACTCATACCCATAAAGGAGAGCACGACCAAAAGGAGTCCCCCGGCTCAAGAAAAGATGAGGAGATAAACCCCATAAAATACTCGCAAGGAATCAGTAGTCTAAAACATGAAGAGAAAAATGATAGTGTATCATTCCTTCAGAAAATAGGAGTATATATAGCCAAATTGTGGAGCTTGCCACTTTCTTTCATGATCAATATTGCAAAGGTAGTCCAAAAAGCAATCTCCTTCATTATGAGCAGTAAGAGCACAGGAGTAGGAGGGTTGAAGTACGCAAGCGAAAAGATTGGAGGAAGCTTGAGGCAAAAAGTTCATAGATAAAAATTGAACAGTGGCTGTCAGACCTGAACCAGTCAACTCGACTGGCACCGGTCGACCGATCCACTGGTTAAGTGAGGGGCTTTTTTTCTTCTGAAATTCTTCTAAGTGTTTGGCCCTCCTGATTTTGTGAAGCTACAGGGTTGACCCTCAGTCTACCATGCTCGACTCCTTCATAAATTTTTGCCAAGAATTGTTGTTTTTAATCTAAAGGCTCGGGTCTTGATTTTCGAGGTTCATTAAGTGTCCGATCATGTTAAAAACTTCCTCGAAAGTGACCAAAAACTCCTGAAAACAATTAAACCACTACACCACAAGCGTAAATCATAGAATTTGATCATAGTATGCCTAAGTTGAGTAAGATATGCACAAAAATGGATAAAAATCAATGAATATTGGGGCATAAATTGCGCGATAAGCGCGTGTATCAATTACGACTAAAGTTGCATCTCAAATATTCTATTTTTGTAGGGATTATGCGCAGCCCATTGCCTTCTAAAACTGCCCTCCATTCTTCTAATTTAGCATTAGCCTCTTCACTAGTTTCTACAACCAACACTATATCGTTCGCAAATAACATGCACTATGGTACAGTTTCCCAGATAGACTTTGAGAGCTCATCTAAGATGATTGTGAAAAGGAAGGGGCTTAATGTCGATCCCTGATGCAAGCCTACTCCAACTAGGTAAGATTTTGTAATCCAAACGGGTGTCTGTATATTAGTTGATTCTCCATTGTACATATCTCGTATTGCTTGAATATGGCTCCGCGTGTCTCCCCTAGCCTCCCAGACTATCCTAAATGATATATTCTTGTTATGCTATCA
>JPXE02000032.1:152468-184211 GCA_000753965.2 Amaranthus hypochondriacus | reverse complement strand
CAAATACCCGTAAAAACCCTAAACGATTCAGCCTCCTCTAAAAGCTCATTTCCCGTACGTATGTCGGCGCCTAACATCCTTCTCAACAGCTCCACGGCTGAAACTCACCCCCGGTTTCTGCGGTAGGGGTGCCTACTATCTATAAATCTCCTGTGTGAGTCAACCAACTCACTTTTCTGCTGTGTCTTAATAAACGGCTTTGAACTCATCATGCAGTATGGACAAGCGTGCACGCCAGATGTACTCCACCCCGACATCATCGAATAAGCTGGAAAGTCGTTGATTGTCCACATCAAAGCTGCACGAAGCTGAAAAGTTCTGCCTCTTGGATACGTCGTATGTCTAGATCCCATCTTCCCACACAGCTTTAGGCTCGTGTATCAATGGTGTAGATACAGGTCAATCTTATGTTTTGGATTGTTAGGGCCGGGGACGATCACCGTTAAGAACATGCACTGCTTCTTCATGCACATCAAGGGCGGAAGATTGTATGGAGTTAGTATTACGGGCCAGCATGAATATTGTTGACCCGAGCTGCCAAATGGGTTGAAACCATCTGTACACAACCCCAATCTCACATTTCTTGTCTCCCGTGCAAAAACGGATGGGTCGCGTTGAAAGTCAACCAGGCCTCACTATCCGAGGGGTGACACAATCTCTCCATCTTCTGAACGATGCTCCGCATGCCACTCATGTGGCTGCAGTAGTCGCAGACGCATACAACCGTTGTAGCCTAGGACGATGGAAAGTAGTAGAACTGCTTTCTGGGGGTGTTATCTGATATCCATCTAGAAACCCCAGACTCATCACATTGTGTCATACTCGCTGTGGGGCCCCAATAAATCATACACCCATTAACACAACAATCAATCTTCTCTACCGGCAATCCAAGAGCCGAAATTTGCTTCTTCGTGTCGTAAAAACTTGTTGTCATCCGATTATCTTTCGGCAACAATTCAATAATGAATTGACATAATTCATCATAAAGTCTCTCTGGAATACGAAAGTCCGTCTTCAGGCTAGACATCCTTCCTATGACGACATCTGAGTATGCGTTTCACAACCAGGGTACAGAGGTAAGTTGGTGGCTCTTAACATTTCAAAGAACTGTCTTGATTGGGGGTTCGGATCTTCATCAATATGTACGGGCGGCGAGTATGGTACATTTGCGACGACATCATCACGATGCGGATGATGTGTATCCGAAAATGTACTTGCTGCTGCATCGTACACCATTTGTGCATACGGATTTTGAACCGTGTTCTGCTGTAGCTCAACCGGAGCCGACTCATTACAAATTGGTGCACCGTCAGAACATTTGTGCAGGTACCAATCGTAGTAGTTTTCCACAAACCCCTACTTTAACAGATGATCTCTTACGACATCTGGAGCCCACAGTCTACGATTACCACACCGTTTACACGGACATCTAACTTCATCTGGATTTTTTTCCTTGCAAATTGTATAAATTCTTCGACCCCTTCTAAATATCTCATATTATAAACTACTTTACAACTTCGGTTGTACATCCAACTTCTTTCACTTCGTAAGTCCATTGCTCTACAAAAACAACAAATTTCAAGTTTATTAGCAACGGCTAAAACTTCCGACTGCCTACCGACCAGCTTCCGACACACATTTGGTCGGTATTGTGTCGGCACGTGAAAAGTTGTGCCCATTAAAGAATCTTTGAAAAATTCAATGATTTCAGATTTCCGACTAAACTGCGACTAATATATAGTCGGGGGATAGTCGGTAAGTACACGGATATTTAGGCAATAAATGTCTGTCAGAACCTTTTGACCAACTTTTGAAATTCAAAATACCGACCAACTTGCGACTTTAATCTAGTCGAAAAGTGGTCGATAGAGGAATGACACCTGTACGGTATAAATGCGTGTCAGACCCCCCGTTTTTGAATTTCAAATTACCGACTACTCTGCGACTAGATGCCGGTCGCAATCTACTCGGTAAATAAACAAATTAAAAAAAAATTTAATGAGCTTTTTTTCAGGCCATTTTGGGGTAAAAATTATTAGTAGTAAGAGTTTGTTTGGCCTAGCTTCTAAAAAACAAATTTTGTTTCTTAGAAGTAGTTTTGTAGAAACTGTTTTTGGGGAAATACTTTTCAAAAACAGAATTGTTTGGCCTTATTTTTTTAAACATGGATCTAGAGAAGTAGAAACAGTTTTGGTTGTTTGGCCTTTTTTTATTTTGACAATATTTGAGTTTTTTTTTAGCAATTATTCTTTATGATTAAAAATAACAAAAAATATTTATAATTGACAATGTCATCAATTAAATTAAATAAAATTTGTTTTAAGAAAAAATAAAATTATTCTTTAGGATTAAAAATCAAAAAAAAATAACAAAAAAATATATATAATTGATAATGTCATCAATTAAAGTAAATAAAATTTGTTTTAAGAATGCCCACATAATTTATAATTCCAATTTTCTCATCTCATTTCCTTATAAATATATAATACCCACATAATTTATCCTTATTTTTTAAAATTCTGGGCACATAATCTTTCCATAGATGTTCAATTACCAATAATCTTTTCTGGTTCATATTTAAGATTGTTCAATTTATAAAACGACAAACTTTTGAAGGTTTCCATTTCTCCAACTTTATAATTTTGAGAATTCTTTAAATTACTTGAAAATGTTGAAGAAAGGCTTGTCATGATGTCATCGTCACTGTCTTCCATAACTCACTTCTTCAATTTCATTTTTCAGTAATTATTTTTGATATTTGTTGACTTTTTTTGTGAAACAATTTTATCAATTAGACATATTACATCCCTATACAAACCATGAAATGCATATTACATTCCAATATTTTATCAATCAGACATGAAATTTTCAATAAAAAATTTTGAAATTACTTTGAAATTATTAGCAGAAGTTGTTTTTGTGGGAGGGCGAAATTGCGAGGTTAGGGGTCGTGGAGCTTCATGGTCCATAAAATCAGAAAATAATGCTTGAGAATGGGGATAATGGTGGCCGCCAAGAATTGTGGTACAATTGATGAGGAGAGAAAGATGCAAAGAGGTGGGGAAAAAAAAAAAGAAACAATTATTTTTGGTAACAGCTCTCCGAAATTCTTAAGAGTAGAAGTTGCAATTTCTAGCTTCTCCTTTCAACCCTTTGAAAAGTTATTTTGGGTTTTTTTTTAAATTGTTTCTACTTTTTAAAAACTACCTGTTTGGCCAAAAAGTCATTTTTATTTTTCAGAATCCCTATGAGAAACTAGGCCAAACACTACCTAAGTTGAAATAGTGGTTTTTCTTCATTATTTCCTCGTATGTACTATAAAAAATTGAAAGCGTTAAATATATGTTTCTCAAACCTGAGAAAATTCAGCATCGTAAATTTTGCTTATTATGAAACTACTGAGAATACTTTTTTCATTGCAGCTTGTTGGTTCCCCGATAGTGCAATTTACAGTCTTAGAAAATACAATAGGCCGTAATTACCACATCGGGGAAAACCAACAAACTGCAAATCGAAAATTATTCTTTTTCAGTAGCAAATATAAGTAAAATAATAAGATGCTGAATTTTCTCAAATTTGAGGAACATATTGTAATCGTTTCTAACACATTTTTATAGTAAGCATACAAGACAATAAGTAAGAAAAACAACTATTTCGGTTAAGTACTCATAATTATTACTACAAAATGGCACCAAAAAAAAGCTCATTAAATTTTTTTTTTACTATAAATGGAACCGTTAAATTTATGTTTTTCAACTTGTCCCTTTCCTCCTCACACTCACACTTGATTGAAGAAACTCAAGTATAAGTATGAGGAGGAAAGGGACAAAGTGAGAAACAATGGAATCGTTAAATTTGTGTTTTTCAACTTGTCCCTATCCTCCCACACTCACACTTGATTGATGAAACTCAAGTATGAGTGTGAGGAGGCGAGGGACAAAGTGAGAAACAACGCAAGCACATACTTGTTTAAATTATCCAAAAAATGGAACCGTTAAATTTATCTTTTTCAATTCATCCCGCCCTTCTCATACTCATACTCGATTGAAATTAACCAAGTATGAGTATGAGGAAGAGCGGGACAAAGTAAAAAACAACGCAAGCAGGTACTTGTTTAAATTAACCAAAATAATGCTACTATCATACCTAAATTATTTGGAGAGAATAAAGAAGAAAAACAGTAGAGAGAAAATGTAGGAAGTTGTAGGAAATGTAAGGAAAAGTTACGTTGAGGGAGGGTATTTATAGACAAAATCAGTATGTTTCCGACCAAATAGCGACCACCTACCGGTCGGAATCCAGTCGGCAAGTAAAAAAATTTTATTTCAGCTTTTTGCGGTGTTTTTTTTTCCGTAAAAATCATAAATACTCGATTGAACTAGTCTTTTTTCTTGTATATACGATGAAAATGTGGTAAAAACAATAAATAAGTTCTCCAAATTTGATTAAATTGAGCATTGTAAATTTTATTTGCAAAACAATGCTTTATTTCATCAAAATTCAATAACATATTTTAATCGTTTTTGTCACAACGCCATCGTAGATACAAGAGAATAACAACAGTTTCGGGTAATTACTCATAATTATTACAATGGAAAAATGACCACACTATTAAAATATAAATAATATAATAAAAGTAAAGTAAGCAAACTCTAACTAAGACAACACCTTTGTAATATTGCTAGCGAGAATCCTTGTGGAATGGAAGAAATAATGTATCTTTTTTTTTTGAAGTAAGAAGTAATGTTAATTTAAATTATAAGATTATTTAGAGATAATAAAGTAAGAAATGTAGAGTGAAATGTAGAAAGAAACAAATAGGATGGCGGATTGGTATATTTATAGAAAAAATTGGATAACTTCCGACTAATGTCCGACAAGTGTGGTAGTCGGAAATTCCTGCAAAAGTCACCGACTAACTTCCGACTAATATTCTAGTCGCACGTCCGTCGGAAAAATTGCGACTAACATATATGTCGCAATTTAGTCGAAATTTTGCTACCAAATTGATTCAGTAGGAAGTTAGTCGGAAACTCCGACCACAGAGCGGTAGTCGGTAAATTAGTCGGAATTTTCGGACTAAAACAGGGTAGTCGTTGATTTTAGTCGCAACTTTGCGTTTTTTTTGTAGTGTATGAAAGAGAAAATAATTAAATAATAGTGTGAAGTAATGATTGTATTGGAAGTATGAGAGAGAAAATAATTAAATACTTCCTCCGTTCCATTTTACTTGCAACACTTACCGTTTTTGGAAGTTTCATATTACTTGCAACATTACTATTTTTGGCAAAAATAATCTACTTATTTTATCCTCACTTTATTCCTACCCCACTATCACCATCAATCATACATCATCTCATTAATTATTTAATATACCCACAAGTCACAACCACTATCTACTTATAATAATTTTTACTACTCCGTCCTGATGAGTTAGTAGCAAAGAGAAAATGAGTGAATATTAAGAAAGTGGTAATAAATGAGGAGAGAGAATGAATTTGTGGATGAAATTAAAAGATAGTTAAAATATATGGATGAGATTAAAAGAAAGTGGTGGGGCATAGTCCAAAAATAGAAATGCTGCAATTTAAGTGGGACGGACGAAAATAGAAAATGCTGCAAATTATAAGGGACGGAGGGAGTATTATTTTTACCCTACATATCACCATCAATCATACATTATCCTTACTTTTACCATACTGATTTGACGGCCCTTAAAAAATGTACCAAATTCAATAGTGCAACTAAAACGGAACAGAGGAAGTAGTAGTATGAAGTAAGGAAAGTGGGGTTTTAAGGGGTAAAAGTGGGATAAAAACTTTCCAAATAGAAAGTATTCTAAAGTGAAAGAACTTTTGAAACTACCAGTTATAGTAAAGTGGAAGAACTTAAAAGAACGGAGGGAGTAAGAAGTAAAATAATATTAATTTTGTTAGGATTTTTTTAACTATTAATTAGTCATTAGGATTTTTTTTTATTAAAAATGTTATTTTACCAAAGAATCGATTTATTATTTCTAACCCCCAACAAAATCTAAAAACAGCTTGAAAAGGTTATTGCTCAAGATAACGATAATTTTATCTAGAAATCAGGACGCATGTAGTAGAAATACTTTTTCATATCGGACATATTAATAAAGTGGAACAAAGTAAGAATATTGTAGGAAAAGTAGAACTCTTTTAAAAAGTAAACGTTACACATAATACATGATTAATTATGATAAATTGTTGGTTTGATACATGAATCTCTTCTTACAAAAATTGGTGTGAATAATATAATTTTTTACTAATTTTTCTATAAAAATAATACATATACTATTTTTAGATTTTAGTTAACAATGAATATTATCACTTTTGAGGGTTTTTTCCTCTAACATCAAAATTACATGTTATATTACCTACTATAGGAGGTAATTGATCACCACAAAAAATTTAAATGTTCTCAAAATGATTTTAAAATAAAAGAAAATTAAAAAAAATGCACCTGACACCCTTCGCCCACCCACGTTATTCATCATCATATCATATCATATACATATAATAATACATGAACTTCTATGTCACTTTATAACTACAATACTACATTACTACTTCATATTCTAACTCCCCACATCCCATTCTATGAAAGTCATTCTTAAAGTATAGTAATTAATTTTGCTACTTTATTACTACAATACTACATTACTACTTCATATTCCAACTCCCCACATCCCCAATAATAATAATAATAATAATAATAATAATAATAATAATAATAATAATAATAATAATAATTTGTTAATAAAGAAATAATTTGAAAGAACACACAAATTAAAGATAACAATAATACTAATAATAGAAGTACTATTGAAGCTTCTATATTTAAAGATAGTTATAGTGTTCATTCATCAAAGATGTCATTGAGAAAATATATACACTTTGACGTTTTAAGCTTTATGAAAACAACGGAGACTATAAAACAGCATTCCACAAAAAAAGAATCGTTTTAACAAAATTTACTAAAGTCAAAATTTTTGACGATGTGGAGATTCCACCATATGGGATGGAATTTGTCTCGTTTTCTTATCTTCAATCACAAACTTATTGATGAAATTAAATAATTAATAATAGAGTATAATAATTTGGTTTAGGTTTAAGAATCAATTCATTCGATTTTCATTCTTATTCATTCATTAAAGAAAGCAAATGCCCTATAAATACAAGGGATATGCCATGAAATAAGGAAACTAAATATTACAAAATGACTTAACTTCCTAAATACTTAAAATATTATTCTAAAAAAAATCAAAATATTCTACTAATTATTCTCTAAATATTCTCTAAATATTGTTTATTTTCTAACACTCCCCCTCAAGTTTGGTCTTGGGATCACCGAGACCGAACTTGCCAATAATATTCTTCAATGCTTTGAGTCAATTGCCTTGATCAGAAAATCTGCTAGTTGAGACTTTGATTTTACATAGTTAATATTGATAATTTTTCCGATCAAATTTTCATAAATGGTTTTTAAAATTTTGGGTTTGGATCGGTTAATGGGTATATGATTTAAATAGGTTGGATGAACAAGATTGAGATTGAAAATGGGTAAATATTTGGCTTGGAAGTAGATCCACCCACGTGGACCCTTAGGTGACCTGAAATGAAGGATACGGGTTGGAATTCTTTTGGGTATTAGGGTTTGTACTTGAATCTTGGCATTTTAGGTTACTTTTTTCGGATGTGGGCCCTCTTGATCTAAATTCGATTTCGAATCTTCTTTGTTGGTTATTGATTTGTGATCTTGATTATTGTTGATGAATTCTGGTTTTTTGGTTGGACTTGGGTTGATTGTTTTCAAGTTTTCTTGGTGAGGAATTGCGAAATTAGTCATGCCACCGTTCGGTGACTCGCCGGAGCTTTGGAGGCGACATTTTCGTTCTTGAACTCATCACTTTGCCGGAGTGATGAATTTTCAGATTTTGGCCGACTTTCTTCCCCTTTTTCGCTCCCCTTTCGTCAATAATGGGCCCAAGAAGGGTGGAAATCCATGTCCACAATTCATGGGCACTTATACTATAATAAATAACAACATCGTCAATGGTGGTGTCAAGGATGTAAAGTATCCATAACATCACTTGTGCATAATCTAGTTTCCATTTAGGGTCTTTGTTTTCTGGAGGGGCGACAATGATATGATTGAGCATCCACCGATCTTCTATTTCTTGTTTAATTTCATTACACCATTTGGTGTAATTTGTAAAGTTCAATTTTTCAGAAACCTCTGGGTAAGCATGAATCCTTTGGTTATATGTTTGGATTCTTTGGACCATTTGTTCCAAATACGTCATTTTTTTGGGCTGGTTTGGTTTAGTTTTGGTTTCGATTTTTTCTGGTTAGTGATGAATGCCGTGGCTGATCATCGGTCCCCGGAAAACACCATCAGCTCTGATACTATGATGAAATTAATAACAAGATATAATAATTTGGTTTAGGTTTAAGAATCAATTCATTCGGTTTTCATTCCTATTCATTTATTAAAGAGAGCAAATGCCCCCTATAAGTACAAGAGATATGTCATAAAATAAGGAAACTAAATATTACAAAATAACTTAACTTCCTAAATACTTAAAATATTATTCTAAAATAAAATCAAAATGTTCTACTAATTATTCTCTAAATATTGTTTATTATTTCCAACATTTATGAAATGTTTTATTTATGCGGGTATGTATTCTATCTCTTTATTCTTATAGTTTAATAAGCTATATATTAAATTTTAATATCAATACAAATACTACCTCCTATTTATAGAGAATGGGACATATGTTTTTTCACACTATTCACTTATTACTCTTAATTTGTATTTTATTCTTAATCTATAGATTAGAACATAGTCAAGTGAGATCTTGTTTGATTCGTCTCAAAGCAAAGATTATTAATATTCACTCTTTATAACATTTCGTTATGTATAATAAGAGATATTAAACATTGAATAAGTGCATTGGATAGTGTGAAAAAACAAATGTCCCATTCTCAATGAATAGGAGGGAGTATTATTAAATTTTAATATATGATCTAATGAATATCTTTTTTAAAATGATAGATGTTATTAGACAAGGGGTGTCATTTAGTGATGTTCATATGGCTCCACCTAAAAAATGCATAACTTTAGAGTTGTGTGATACAAAGTATTTGTATAATTATATTTTTTTATTTTTATAGACAGATTAAAGATAATTATTATTGTTAAAAAGAAATTTAAACTTATGATAATAATTTTTGCAACAGAGAGAATAGAATTTCATGCAAACTTTGGGATACATATGTCGAGAAAATATTTGAATATATATCACAACAAAATACCAATGAGTTTGTTTTTATTGCTCTTCGCTTTGCAAAGGCAAAAAACATTCATCAACAAATATAAATTACTACAATAAACTTTCATGTAATATAAAAAAATTTACACAACCTGTGCATAGCACGGATAAATACCTAGTATACATATATTTTAGAACATTCTTTTTGAATAGCTGATGTTTGATGTTGAGGAAATGCTGGATTTTTAGCTTTTTTTTGAATTAGATACATAGTATGTTTGATAAGTTGAATTATTTGAACTTATTCATATCATTTTATACTCCTTTATGATGGTCGTTGGTAATAATTTTGTGCTTATTTTGAATATTTATGCTACATTACTTATTTTGGGTTATTCATGTTGATTTTGAGAGGTTTTGATCGTTTTTAAGCATAATTCTTGTGGTTTTAATGATGCCGGAGTTTACTAAGGAGATTATTGCTTGTTTGTAGATGTTTTACAATGAAGATGGGCAAAAAGAGTAGAAAAAAGCCTAAAATACAAATGTTTTAATGTGAAATTTGATACATGCTCACTCTTTTGGCCATAACTTTTAAAAGAAAGATCGCATTAATGCAAAGTTTTGCAGCATTGGAAAATAGACTTCAAGATCTTTCCAACGGTATATCATATGTCGAATTCCGACAACCGAACAAGAAGTGGCTACCATTTAAAGTTTGCCAATTAGAAGCAAAGCCATGAGTCGTCGCCTGAAAGCCACGTCTCGTCTTCAAAAGCCACAACACTTCTCCAGAAACCACGAATCGTCGCCGACTCACTAGACGATTCAAACAAGATCCCACTCGCCTATATTTTTCTTACATATAAGCCGTAATATATAAAATAAGCTTGATCGATGGATTTGTCAACAACCGTAATGTAATTTGCTAACAAGATCCCACTTGCCTATATTTCAGAACGGATGAAGTATATCACTACGTCAAACTTTGATCTTGTTGTAACTCATAACTTGTAATTTTGTACGATGCAGTACGAATAATATTTATCACCCCATTTTATAGTGGCAATCATACTATTTAATAATTTTGCTGTTAAATGACAAATGACAGTCTAACAGCCATTTGCCAAATACAACAATCTTATTGGTTAAATGAGTTTGACATGACAACAATATTGCCAAATATAATTTGCTAAAAAGTTATATTTAAAAAAGATTTTAGATTGTACTATTACCAATACATTTCTTATATAACAACTGCATCTATGGTTTAATTTTATATTAAAAATAAATTTGCTTGAACAATATGATCAGAAAATCTTTTATTGCAATCAAATTTAGGGATATAAGTATCAAAATATAATTTTAGGCATAATAATTGACATGATCTTTTGAATTAAGTATGTTTTATTAGATTGATTTCAACATAATCTTCTTCTATTATTTGTTCTTATTTTAGATATTTTTAAAACATATGTCTAATTAAATATATTTTTTCTAGAAAAATATTTTTAAATTTAAGTAGCTAATATTTTTATCAAACATAAATGTAGTTTGAAAATGCGTTTTTAAAATTAAAAAATTTGATATTTAATTTGAATTTTTTTTAATTTTTTAATTTAACTATTTAGTAAGTGTTTTTTAATTAAATTTAATTTCTGATTACATCAAAATTTGTTGTACCGTTATACTAAATGACATTATTATTTATGATTTTTAGTGCATTTAATAAAGTAAACATTAATATATATTTAACTAATCAATAACCAAACTAATATTCAAAAAAAAAATCGATAATCAAACTATAAGAATATAATTTAAAAAGGAAATATAGATAAAAAAAATATATAATTACATCTTTATCTTCAATTTACATTTAAATATAATTCGATACTAAAAAACACCGTGCATTCCACGGGTTTTATACTAGTAGGATGAGATTATTATTGCAATATTTTACTTCTACAAGTCAATTTGGAGTAATGAAAAAAGTTTTGGTTGTTTAAAACAAATCTCTATCGACTTTTTATATTATTTTATTTCAAACATTTCTTATATAACAACTGCATCAATGGTTTAATTTTATATTAAAAATAAATCTACTTGAACAATATGATCAGAAAATCTTTTATTGCAATCAAATTTAGGGATATAAGTATCAAAATATAATTTTAAGCATAATAATTGACATGATCTTTTGAATTAAGTATGTTTTATTAGATTGATTTCAACATAATCTTCTTCTATTATTTGTTCTTATTTTAAATATTTTTAAAACATATGTCTAATTAAATATATTTTTTCTAGAAAAATATTTTTAAAATTAAGTAGACAATATTTTTATCAAACATAAATGTAATTTGAAAATGTGTTTTTAAAATTAAAAAGTTTGATATTTAATTTGAATTTTTTTTTATTATTTTTTAATTTAATTATTTAGTAAGTGTTTTTTAATTAAATTTAATTTATGATTACATCAAAATTTGTTATATAGTTATACTAAATGACATTATTATTTATGGTTTTTAGTGCATTTAATAAAGTAAACATTAATATCTAAAACAAAACACTGCTGACATCATTATTTCTGCTTACGTGTCACAACCTAAACAAAAATTTTCCCTCCAATACTCACTGATGATGTCATCGCTTTTATGACTACTTTTTTTATCTTTGACTTTATTACTCATTATTTAATGTATTAGAAAAACCGTACGAATTATTTTTTTTCAATTATTTATATTTTTTTTATTTTATTTATTAAATGAGTACTATTTAGTATATGGATATTTTGAGATGGTTAAAATATAAAATACTCTTGGATTTTTTTGTTATTTATACAATTGATTACTTAAATGCAATGCATAATTCTATTATAATTCGGTTGTGACTATTTTTATGTAAGTCAATTACATTTTCATGACAAAACTGTTTTGCGTTTAAACTTTTAAAAAATAATTTTACATATTTTTGTATTAAATTTGATTTTGAAATGTATTATTAATAGTTGTAATACTTTATATAAATTAATTTAATTCATGTCGAAAAATTTAATAAAACCGTGCATCGCACGGGAACTATCTAGTATTTAACTAATCAATAACCAAACTAATATTCAAAAAAAAAACAAATCGATAACCAAACTATAAGAATATAATTTAAAAAGGAAATGTTGAAGTGCCCATGTGTTACCCACATGTAAGTTGTCCCACATCAGAGAAAGAGAAGAGTATGCATCACTTTATATACTCAAGGAGTAACTACTACTATTACCAATTGGTTTTAGTAGTGAACCTTCTTTGGGTTTATGAGTGACCAACTTCTTCTCCTCCTTGTTTGGATTGCCCAGACCCATGTTCTAAATTCTATTATGGTATCAGAGTCCAGTTTGTTGTTGGGCCTTTATACTGGGCATTTAATCTTACCACTGGTTAAGGGGCCTTTAATTGGATGTTCATTCCCAATAGGTTTGTAACCCTTCTGGTGGGCTAAAATTCTAAGGACACTCACATGTGAGGGGGAGTGTTGAAGTGCCCATGTGTTACCCACATGTGAGTTGTCCCACATCGGAGAAAGAGAAGAGTATGCATCACTTTATATACTCAAGGAGTAACTACTACTATTACCAATTGGTTTTAGTAGTGAACCTTCTTTGGGTTTATGAGTGACCTACTTCTTCTCCGCCTTGTTTGGGTTGTCCAGGCCCATTTTTTAAATTCTATCAGGAAATATAGATAAAAAAAATATATAATTACATCTTTATCTTCAATTTACATTTAAATATAATTCGATACTAAAAAAACACCGTGCATTGCACGGGTTTTATACTAGTAGGATGAGATTATTATTGCAATATTTTACTTCTACAAGTCAATTTGGAGTAATGAAAAAATTTTTGGTTGTTTTAAACAAATCTCTATCGACTTTTTTTATTATTTTATTTCAACACGGTGTTACCCAAGATTTTGAGTTCTGGACCTGCCAATGTAAAAAACGGAGGGAGTACTTCATAGGAATTATTATGTATAATTAAAAATTTGAAAAACAATATATTACCTTATGTTGATGAATCAAACATAATTTCATATGACTATGTTTTAATGCATGTATTAAGAATAAATATAATTTAAAATTGATCAATGAATAGTAACCCAAAAGCAAATGAGAGATTTAAAATAAGTAACGAAAGGATTAGGAGCTTCACCTCGTGAGTTTTGGCAAGAAAGATGAATTAAGCCCTTTCAAATGTTTAAAAAAAATTGAGGTAGTACACTAAGTGTCTCTAAATTCTCCTAGATTAATAAGTAATATGCTACAACTACAAGTATCAGCATGTAGAGCAGAAGGTTTGAGATTCAATTCCTAATAAACGCAGATATCAGTTGGGGATTTTTTGACTACACGCATTTCTCATATTTCATTAAAAAAAAAAATCTCCCATCCAAATCCTACCTTCTGCGGAATAGTAAAAGTGTCCTTAAATTTCTACAACTACGAGTACTCAAGTAGAGGTACTACAGATAAACTGAGAAAGTATATTACTACTCTAACATTGTCATATTTTAGAACATTCCAAGGTTAAGGCAAAAGTTTATTGGGTATTTGACTATTGGGAAGTTTTCTTTTCTTGGCTTTTTATTAGTTTTTGGTTCTAGTTTTTTTATTGGTTAAACATGTAAATATGTATTTGCTAAACGGCTTTTAAACCCACTGAACAACTAACTTTTAAGTTATAAAAAAAAAATTATCATGGTAGGTTTTATTAGTGATATTGGTTTTTGACTTTTGATTCTTAACTTTTGATTCTTACTTTTTTTCTAATAAACAATCAATAAACAATAATTAATTTTTACTTAAAGCATTTTTATTAGATGGCTCAAACAACTAATTTAAACAAGTGATTTATCAACCAATATTTCCACAAATTAAACTAGTCTAACAATCATTCATCAACCAAATTCTATACAATACTGAATTGTAATGGTGAATAATAGTACTCTGTATATAGGAGTACTAGTGTATATACCTGTGCAATGCACGGATGTATTAATGTGTTGATAAATATAATTATAATTTCTAAGTAATGGCAACGCAAATAAATATTATCGTTATAAAATTATCTAATTTGAATAAAAGGTATAATAGAAATAACTATGAATTATTTAATGACAACGTGTTATTGTGATAAATTCTAAAGTAAAATTGAAAAAGAGTCACCATTCTAGAGAAGAGAAAAAATTTGAAAGAAAAAGTGTAAATAAAATCGATTTATATGGAAAAAAAATTATTTATAGTAAAATTTACTTTATGAAAAGGTAAAGGTAGCCTAAAACTAATACTCCATCCGTTCCTTTTTATTTGTCCACTTTAAGTTTTTCCACTTTATAAGAGAGAGAAATTTAAATTAGATTTTTGAAGTACATATTGAAGATAAAATATATTCATATGAGATCTTGTTAGATTTGTCTTGATGTAAAGCTTTAAATATATAATTTTTATAATTTTTTATGATACGTACTTAGAGATTTATAAGACTTAAAATTTGCTAAAAAAATGCGTGTAAAAGATAAAGTGGACAAATAAAAAGAAACAGAGGGAGTATTAAATTAAGCTTGTAAGAAAAACTTTATTTTCATTGATGATTTAGACATGTAAATGAATAATCAAAAAAATAAATAAAAAAGTTTTATATTTTTATAGCTTTTTGAGAAATTTGGGTTAGAGAAAAGATCTTTAATTGTTACATTTTTTTGGTTGAGATATTGTACAACTACAACACGTGAAAAAATTAATTAAAAAATAATGTACCTGAATTAATTCTAAATCCAATTCTAAATCAATAAAAATTAAAAATGATGAGAAAATCTTTAGAAAAGCCTAGAAAATAGATTAAATTAGTATATTATAAATTTTAATAATGAGAAATATATTCAATCGTGAAATATTCCCCACCTTCACACAACTCATTACTCATGAAATATTCTCCTATTTTAAAGATAGTTTCAAATTAAACTTGCAAGAGGAGTTTTTTAGAGAGAAAACTTATTATATAGTCATAAATTAGTTGACATTTATTAAAAGACCTCATCAATAAGTAACCAATAGTTTTTACCAAATCATCATTTAATGTAAGATTGCCACTTGGAATTTTCCAAGACTTTTAGTATATAATATGATTAATAAACTGAAATTGATTTTACTTGTTTTGAAGGAATTTATAGATGTCAAATTGTTAAAGAAATTAAAAATGTCAAAAAATATTATTTGATTGAGAATAAAATAAAATAAAAATAATATTTTTGAGAATAAAAACTGAACTACTTTACTATTTTATGTCACTCAGTCACTCTGATGAAACATACTATTTAAATGTCACTGAAATCAATCAAATGATACTTTCTAAGAATAATTAGAGAATGTTAAAATTTTTGGTACTTTTTAAATTTTTAGGTGAGAGAAAATAATATAGTGTACAATTGATTTTATAGAAACGTGCTATTTTAATTGTCATTATAAGCAATCAATTAATACTTTCTAAAAATAATTATAGAATTGAAAAGAAATGCCAACCGTGTAAATTCTTTACCATGTAAACACAATCATCCACTAATTTTTTGACATTTAGTAGAGCTCTTTATTAGTTGCCAGGTGTAATTTACAGTTCCTTTAATATGTTTTTTAATATGTTTTATGATTATTCATTATGAACATGGCGAAAATTCTAAACATTCCAGATTAAAATTGATTAAATCGTATTTAGTATCTCGAAAAATATAGACCGCGCCAAAACCCAATGCAATGAAATTCAGTGCTTAATTTGGCAATGGCAATTATATTTAGCAGTAAGAGACTAAGAGCGAAATCATATTTTAGGAAAAATTTATACTTCTATTGTTGTAATTATTTTCATGGAACTATGCACATCTAACAATTACAAAGTTAATACACAATTCAAATAAGATATTACTTGACAGGGGCATATTTAGACCCGGGCTAGCATGGGCCATGCCCCAAATCATAAAAAATAAAGTAGTATGTTAATAAATTGATGTTTAGTGTTTGAACACACGACCTTCTATGCGCTTTGACAAAGGTGTTTTCAGCTAATTACAACATGTCAATTCATTTCTTGATAGAGGAAATACTTCTTGTTTTTTAGTAGTGGAGTCTTTGAGGGTGTGCGAGATGATCGACTGCACAAGGCCCTCTCTTTCACCCGCAAAAAGTTAATCAAAAAATATTAAGTTTATTAATAAAATAAATATATTTACTAAATAAGGTGCACAGGGCCCTAAATTTTTGAAAAGGATTCTGTTTTTAAGGTATGCACCACACCAAGGCACCAATAGCAAGGAGGGGGCAAAGAAGTACTAAGGATTGAGTGACGGCCACATCCCACATGCAATGTCATATCATTATGGTTAAATAATAAGAGCAGCACACAGCCATACCCATACTTGCCAAGACCAGCATACATTTACATAGGCCCAAATCCAACAAACTTCAATATACAGTCATATAGATGATTTAGCACACACAAGGTTGGTGGTTTGTTAATCAATCCTGTCTTAGTGTCTTCTGTCTAGTGCTTCTCCAGTCCCCATCTTTATTCACCACCAACAAAAATCATTTAAAATTTATTCCTTGTAATGTTGTTTCTTGGAAATACTTCACATATGAGACAAGATTTCACATCGATAAAATAATAGGTAATATATATTGGGTGGGCTAATTCTCCTACTTTCAAATGGTTTTGGGAAACAATAAATCTTACCATGTGTATTTGCAAGTCAACGCTCTAGACCCATGGGTTTGCGGGCCCGAGCCCACGGGTGTCCCGTGTCCACACGAGTGGGCCACAGTTAATTGTCACAACCTACTATGGTATCAGACCTAGAGAGTCATGTGAGGCGTAGTGTTTATAGTTTCATTTATCCGTTTCACACTTGTTGAGACACTATTTTAGCTTTTAATATCTCTATATCGTGCATTATTAAAAATTATGGAAAATTGATATTAATAATTCTTACATTGAGGTGAATAAAACTAGATCTCGGTTAATTATGTTTCAATTTATAGATTAAGAATACAATATTTTAGCTATTAAGTATAGATATATTAAGATCATAAAGTTGATATTAAACACAAATTAGATATAATAATTGAAAAGTAATCAAAAGGTAAGTAAGATTAGTAGGCAGAATAGGAGGAAAATCAATTGAGATCTAAATATTTTAGATATGAAAATGATGCATTAATCTTTATTTTATATATTACGTCTAATATATAAGAAAAAAAATTAGTCAAATGAGATTTTATTTGATTTGTCTAATCACATAATATTGAATTTTTATAATTTTTAGTATGCATAACTTAAAATATAAATAATCAAAAAAATACATTAAAAATGTTTAATAATGTGAAATATAGCATGTATAATCGAGTAGCACATATAATGTTTGCATCGGAAAAGATCAATTTGACCATAGAGGAGGTCTCATAAAAAAAATCAATAAGTAATGGGCGTACTAGTAAACTATCATGTATACTAGGTTAGTATTATCTGTGTTGTTGATCACTTAGTGACTAGTGTGTTTTTTTTTTTTTTTTAATTAATAGTTTAAATATCTAAATATTAGTAGTTGATTAAGTCTTTATGTCTTTAATTTTTTAAATTAATAGTTTAAATATCTAAATATTTTAAAATAAGTTTTAAAAAATTATAAAAATCTAATATTATAAAAATATGTGATGAAAAAGCTAGACCAGATTGAATAGCCATATAGTTTATAACCAGTGGCGGATCTAGAATTCCAAATCATGAGTAGCACTAACGTGTTGAAGCAAATTAATAAAAAAAATCGGTAGAGTTTTATTTGTAAAATGAACAATCCATAAATTTTTCATTATTCCAAGATGTGTAAATAAAATATCGCAATAATAAGATCTCATGCCGCTGTCCCTATAAAATAAAAAGGGCAATATGTGTCATCCACGTTCCATCGTACAAAGTTACAAGTTACAATGAGATTAAAGATTGACTTAGTAAATACTTCTTCCGTTCTAAAATACTCGTTGCATTACGGATATTGACATTATTCTTCGTTCAACTGTGCAAGTGGAATCTTATTTGAATCGTTTAATCGCATATTTTAATAATATTAACTTTTTATAATTTTTAGATTTCCATATTTCAATATATAAATGATTAAATAACAATAGATTGTGTAAAAAGTCAAGTATAACAAGTATAGTGAGATGTAGGAAGTACAATATAACAAAAAAAAAAGAAAAATTATTTTTTTAAAGAAAAAACATGGGTAGCCTATGCTACCCAATGTCACAAGGTACATCCGCCTATGTTTATAACCCGTAAATATTCTTTGAAAATAATCTATATATAACCACATGTTTGACTATCATAATCCAACCCCTCCAATGAAAATAACTATCGAATTGTTTTAGTGGATAAGGTAGAGATAAAATCGAAGGATTGACAGCTATGATGATTTTGGATGGTCTATTATTAGGTGGAGAAAATAAGGTGTTCGACTGAGTGTTGGAAAGCTAATTACACTAACAACAACAACGTGGTGGTTTCGATCCAATGGGAGGTGGTGGGGATGGAAGGGTTGTTACAGGGGATTGAGCTAGGGTGATGGTTAAGCTACAGTGGAAGCGATAACATTTTTGATTTAGTTTTCTATATTTGTTGCAAATTTTTAATTACACTTAAGAACCAATACAAGTAATAAATTTTTTTTTTTGAAACTATGAAGTGTTTTAAAAGAAAATGAGGTGTAATGTCGAATTTTTGAAAATAAGTAAAAGTTGAATTTTTAAAAAGAAAAACACTTTTAAGTGAATTTTTTAGGAATAAATTTTCCAAATAAAAAATATGGGCATTAATGAGAAAGTGAGGTAATCTATCCTGGATAATGGATATGGCATATTCGCATATAATGCTATAGGACATAAGTAATAAGTTAGATCTATTCCTTTCGTCCAATCATATATCACATTTGTGGTTCCTTTAATTATTTGTCCATTTTTAAAGTAATTATTTTCTCTCTAATTTGTATTAATTGGGCTATTTAGCCTATATATCTAATGCGTTTATAGGAAAGACCGTCTCTCACAACAATTTGTGTTAAACTAAATGCATTCTTTTGCAAAAAAAAAAAAAATAATAATTTTCTTTATTTCAAACGAGTGGCAACTGACCCTCTTAACATGTTATGAGGTCAAATAATCAACTTGTTTGATTAAGCTAGTCCTATACATATTTTTTGTTTTTTTATTTATCTTAAAAAATTAAATAATTATTTAAAATAAATCTTATTCAGCAAAAATTAGTTAGTATAAGTAAATATCAACTATAATTCGTAAAGTTTGCTTTTAATAAGTAAAAATTATTTTTAAAGCAATTCAGTTGTAGTCATAATTAAAATCGGTTACAGTCTTATTCTCCCTTCATTTTATCCATTTATGTATGTTTTATAGTATCAAATTGTTTTTTTTATCTTATTTTCCAATACAATTTTAATTTTACTCTATTTGACTTTCAATACATATCTTAATTACAATTTAAGTCTTTTATACATACACTTTGTGAAAAATTATCAAAAATATATATTTAAATTTTGTACAATAATACAAAATCAACAAGATATATATAAATATATTTTACTTTTTAAAATCCACATGAGGTATGAAATATTTTAAATATAATCAAATAAAATTTTGTTCTCCGTTGCCTATAATATTCCAAATTCAATGAACAATATTAGACTATTTGATGAGGAAAATACCATCCCTTTATTTTCAAATATTCTTCTTATTGAATTCCAATATAAATTTTAAAATCAAATAATTTTAACTGTGAATTTTAAAAATTCTAAAATTTAATATTTAAAAAATATAATTTTAAAATCAAATAACTTTAATTGTAAATTTTAAAAATTCAAAACATTATATTTAAAAAATATATTTTAAGACGAATTTACAAAATTTTATATAAATATATTTTTTCTTTGATAGAAATCGTAGTCAAAAGTTTTAAAAGTAAGTCGTGCTATTGTAAGAGTACAATTACAATTTACAAATCTGATCTGCTTTGCACCGCGAAAAACTCTCCAATTAAAAAATGGCGATGCTTTCAATATCGGCTTCTCTTCCCACCACCACTTCTCTTAAACTCCATTCCCCAAATCAACATCGGTAACTCATTCTCACTCTCATTCCACCGATTGCTGTAACAATCTCGATTCACTTTCAATTACATATTTACATTGGTTTTCCACAACTTATTTTGATTTCATTTGCATTTTGTCAAATAGGTGGTCAAGAATGAATATGAGATTATCAGCAAGTATTAATGGTGCTACTACTACTTGTGATGGAGTGAAATTGACGGAAGGAGTTGGGAATCTTCCTAAAGTTGTTCTCACTTCTCCTCATGGTAGGTCACTAATTTGATTGCTTACTTTTAGTTGTGTTTTCTTTAACATTCCTCATTATGCAATTCAATTTTATTCTATCTGAGAATTTCTTATAATTGATTGTCGTTGTTGATTTTGGATCCGAGAATTCGTACGGTATTGCCTGACACAAATTTTTACTTGAGACCGTTGTAAAGACGGCTCTCAACGGTCCAATTCTTAATATATATTGTTACAGCTCTAAATAGATTTGGGTTGAACTTTTGAGAGTCGTCTTTACAAAATGGGTACCCAATTGTGAATCAATGGGTAGGATTAGTAGCAGAAAATGGGTACCCATTTACGATTTAAGTGTACCAAACCCAGGACTTTAGGCAGGGCTGACCCTGACCATTCAGGGCCCTGGGCGGAAAATTAACTTGAGCAAACAATAAGGGTCACTGTAGGCTAAATTTTTGTATATTAGTATGACTTATCTACACAACTGATACAAAATGGATAGAGGGGTCTTTGAGGGTGCCCTCTTTGTTCCGTATTTGAAAAAGTTAATAAAAAAAAAAAGAAATATGTTAAGTTTATTAATAATATATAAATATATTTATGCACAGGGCCCCTCTTTGTCCCGTATTTGAAAAAGTTAATAAAAAAAGAAATATGTTAAGTTTATTAATAATATAAATATATTTATTATTATAAATAAAGCGCAAAATGAAAATTTTGCACAATGAAAAAGATGGCTCTGAAAATGGAGACTAATTCACTCTCATTTTAAAATTTCAACTTAGAATATAATTCTATACTTTACTAAATACCCATGAAGATAAAATGACAAGGTTAGTTTTCTATTTTCCAAATCACTACTAATTTTTTTAGTACAACTTAAAACACAAAAAGTATTCATAATGTAACAAGAGTTACCAATATGATGATATAAATGGAAATTTAGTCTGTTATTTTATTCCAATGGACAACCTTGATCAATTAATGTTTTTTGGGTACACCAAAGTTTATACCCCTTCAATGGGAAGGTGAGTACTTTGTCTTAAACATAGAGTAAAAAATTTAGAAAAAAAATATTATATATATACTACAATTTTTCTGATTTTGTTAGTGTGTCTCATAGTCGGCCTTTGCTCAATAGTAACTCCGCCCGGTGGTTGTTGCTAACCTAGTAGTAGATTATTAGCAGTGGTATAATGATTGGTTAACAAAAGGATTGAACTTTGAAGGCAGTGAGGCTGAGGTGTACCTGTTTGGAGCTTGTTTAACTTCATGGAGAATTCCAAATGGCAAAGACCTTTTGTTTGTGAGGCCTGATGCCGTCTTTAATGGCCAGAAACCCATCAGGTTGTTCATCTGTTTCGTTCCTAATTTCTGGTTCTGAAAATGTTTTCTTATACATGATCACTGATGTTGTAATCTTTAAAATGATAGTGGAGGAATCCCACATTGTTTTCCTCAGTTTGGACCTGGGAAAATACAGCAGGTATGAATTATGATTACGAATAATTCTATTCCTCTTATGTTGGTGTAGTCTAATATTTTAAGTACCCGGGCACACCGTCTATATGTTATTCACACATCTGTTAGTTTGGGTTGATAAAAGAGTTGAGTTTTTGGCGTGACTGACAAATTCACATTCATGAATTGTATTTGCTAGCCGATGATAACTAATTTCCGTGGAATAATACTTCATCTTAAACATGTGCATCTTCTTAGATTCTCATTACCACTCAATACAAACTCTTAAGTGGTTATGTATGTTAATGAAATTTCGTGATGACTAGGAGATACTAACGAGAAATATGGACTAACCATGCAGCAGGAACATGACCTTACACGGTTTTACATAGTTCCATAGTTGATTGGTTATTAAACAACAATGCTGAGTTTTAGGCTTCTGTGTTGCTTGTCTATCTATTTGTGCCTTTGACTCGGTATCAGAACTTGTAAAAAGTTACTAACTTGTGGGTTACTGATCATGAGAGATTTAGCTTTCTAGTCACTGCTTTTGGTTTGTTGCATTCATGTTTGCTTTGTGTCTATCAAAACTTAATAATGCCATTATCTTTTGTCTTGCAGCATGGCTTTGCGAGGAACGTGGACTGGTCTATTGTTGGTTCTGAAAATTCAGAAGGGAAACCTGTTGTGACTTTTGAATTGAAGGATAACTCGTACAGTCGTGCAATGTGGGATTTCAGCTTCCATGCTTTGTACAAGGTAAGTGCTGCAATTGAGAAATAAATGATGGCCCAAGGAAACAGAGTTATATCCTTCTTTGGTTTTGATTTACATACACAGGTTTTTTGTTAAATGCTGAGTTGATTATGTTTTCGTTTAAATCATTTAACGGAAAGGAGTAAATCAACCAAAAGCAAGTCAAGCTCATTCTTGGAAACTCTTCATTGCTTGAATTTATAGTTGCAATTATGATTCGTTGGTGAGGCTTCCCAGTTCACACTGTGTTAGAATAGTCTAACTAATGCGGAAGTGTGGACCTAAAGGTGGCACAAAAGATTAATGACCATGGCTTGAAGGTGAACTAATGAAACATGGTTATATGCAAGTATTAAGGTGATTTAAGTAATAAAAGTAAATAAAACATTAACATCAAGATTTAAGGTGGTTCACCATTAATGAGGCTACATCCACCATCCTAGGCTAGTGTATCATTATGTGTTTAAAGGGTAATAGGAGCTTGAAAGCTCATTACAATATTGAAGGAATTACATCAATGGAATTTGTGTGTGAGCATTAATTAGAGTAGAGAACTAAAGAGAGTATGGTGAGGATATGGGAGGCTCAAGCTCTTGGCTTGGCTCTACACAATACATACAACCCTACAACAATATATAGACACAGGGGTACTTGGGAAATAAAGAGTTAAAACAGGAACAAGGCAGCCAGCAGGCTTGAAAGAAGAGGACAGTGGGTCTGCAGCTGCTTTCTGACCCTTCTTCTAGCTTTCTTGCTCAGTCTTCAAGGTCCCCTAAGGTCTCCCCATATGCACCCATAGCTAGTGTGTAGTACATTGCCTTATTTATCAATGGCAAATCCATGTGACACACTCCATGCTTTGATTTATGTACACAATAAGAGTGTGTACTACTTCATGAATTGGAGTGCCCATTACTACTCAAAATATCATGCTTAAGGTCTAGTAATCACCTTATTACTCCTAACCTTTAAGCTAAATTTCTTCTACACTTTAATTGTCATCTAATCATATGACTAATTAACAAGACTCAAGTCACACTTCTTTCACACTGGATGTTGAGATGGTGTTGTGACTTGTGAGTTCTGAGCTTTTGTGAGCAAAATTGATAATTGTTCTTCTCTTCTCATTGTTTCAGGTCATCTTGGATTCCTCTAGCCTTTCGACAGAATTAATTGTCACAAATACAGACAAAAAGGCCTTTACTTTTAGCACTGCCTTGCACACGTACTTCCGGGTGAGTATGCTGCTTACATTTTGGGCTGGTGAAATGATGTCCTATTAATATTGATTTTCCTTGCATTTTTCTTATTTTTATCAATGAGAGAATTTCAAAGTAATCTGATGACGTTCAGACTTGAAAAGCTGTAACATTCTGATTTGAATAGATCACTATATCAAAGGATTCTGATCTTACAATGTTATTATCAATAGTTTTATGTCGTTGAACTTGATAATATGCTTACGGATAGTGATGGCCAGTTGGCCACGGTCCGGTTCCTTGGCTGTTCAGGGGCCGGTTCTTGGCGGTTCAGCTGCGGCCTGCGGGTTCAATCGCCATTGATCCTTGTTAGGTGAATGTTATCTTCAATACTTGTATTATTCAAACATTGCAAAATACCAATAGAAAACTCGAAACACTTTAAATTAGTTAGTAAAGTGCTTGGAACTCTTTAAATTGAATTTTCGGTAGAAAAAAGAAAAAAAAACAAAATAATAGAAATTATTTAATGAGATTGAGAGAAAAAAGTTGGAAAAGAAATTGAAGGATCAAGAACGAGGCAATTAAGGAGAGTTAATTACACAATATCACATTTAATCATTCTGACTTTCGTCGTTCCATTTCACAGTTTATTTTTTTGCTTTCAAAATATTATTTATTTTTTACTCAATAAACCATATAAGCGAATACATGGCTATCGGCCCTGGATGGATGCACTTTAGGCCTACCTTTAGGGAATCGTCCGGTCGTGATTCCACGGTTCGGTCCGGTCCGCTTCCTGGGAAATGTTCGTTTCAGTTCATCGGTTTGCTTTGTCTGCAGTTCAATGATTATGTCATATTTGAATTGAAACCACCATTGATCTGCATTTCGAATCTGTTCCAGGCGGTTTCAATTTGGATCATTTCATAGCCAGTTCGGTTTTGGGGTGCCCCGCCCCATGGGCCATGGCCATTACTACTTACGGGTTCCTAGTGAAGTGAGAAATATAATAATTATTGGGGTTACAAGATACTGAGTTGTATATGTTATGCACTTATTCTGGACTGCGTTGTCATTTGTGTAGGCATCCATCACTGGGACAACAGTCACTGGTCTGAAAGGTTGTAAAACACTGAACAAAGATCCAGATCCTAAAAATCCTCTGGAGGGTGTAGAGGAGAGGTAATATCCTAATTCTTTATCCAACTTTGTAATTGATTCTTCTTTGTGAGTTGAGTTGGCTGAGCTGAGATGTGTGACCTTTTGTTGCTGATGGCATATCTTCTTTGATTTTTCATGTTTGTTATTTTAGATTTTTCAGTTCATATACCTCATGATATCATTTGAAATCGATTCATCCAATTACCCTTGTTTGAAGTGGCAAATTGTTTCATTCCGACACATAGAAAGATGCATGTGTTTCTCCAGCACAGTAATTTCAATGGTTATCTGCTTGAATGTTGAGAACTTGGGTTACAGTATGCGTTTATGAAGTGCAGTAGAGAACAAACGCGGTTTGGATTTTTGATCTTGTCAATTGACTCTTATTTTGACATTTCAGGGATGTGGTGACTTTTCCTGGATTTGTGGACTGTGTATATCTTGATGCACCGAATGAATTGCTTCTCGAAAATGGTTTGGGTGACAAAATACAAATCAAGAATACCAAGTAATGTCTTATTTCGTATTACTATATATTCACTTGCAAACAGGGATTGGCGTTCCTCACACTAATCACCTATGCAGCTGGTCAGATGCGGTCTTGTGGAACCCACATCTGCAGATGGAGGCATGTTACAAAGATTTTGTTTGCGTTGAGAACGCCAAGGCAATTTCTTGGTCCTTTTTCCGCAATTTATTGTGTATAGTTGCGAAAACTTCAATTTGTATGCATTTTGATGTACAATATTCATCTGTGACGCAGATTAAGGAAGTCGAGCTGCAACCTAAGCAATCTTGGACCGCAACAATGCAGCTTAGTATAGCTTAAAATGGATAATGCGGCTACATATAAGGGATAACTATATCAGTCTATGATCTAGGTAGGAAGATCTTCATTGTCTTTATCTTAAAAATAATTGTCTTACCATTATACACAGCTATACATTTATTGAAATAATGCAGTATTGTACTGCATATGCAATGTTGTCTCAAACTCATATTTCTTCCACAATTTTCTGATTGTATTTAGTGGTTTGATTGATACAAAAACCCGTAATTCCAAATCGTAATTCCAAATCACAAAGTTAGTTTCTATTTGCAACATTTTTGTACACCCTTCGTAGCGTAATAGTTTTTCCATCAAACTAAAAAAAAACTGACCATTCCACGGAAATATTTTTCGCTCAAAACAAACACCCTTACTTTGCGCCTCGTCGATGTTCCACGGAAACTTTTCTCTCTCGAACCAGACACCCTTTGTGTTAGACCGTGACAGTTTGTCACATTGATCGCCCTATGGGCCCACTCGTCTAGACACACCCATGGGCTTGGGCCCACAAGCCCACGGGTAATAAGTGTGGACTTACATACAACACTTGATGAGTTTCAGTATTTCCCAAAACCGTATGGTAGTAGGAAAATTAACTCACTCAATATATATGCAAGTCTACAACCCACTTTTTTATCGATGTGGATCTTGTCTCACATGCGAAGTATTTCCAACACTTTGTTTGTGCTCGCTTAACGCGAGAGGTTGGCCTATAAACTTTAGATAGAATACAGATGAATAGCAAAGTACTAACATATTATTATCAAGGAAATCTTTTCTACATCTTGCCTATTTCAACCCCAATACAAGCCAAGAGAATTGACAAGTTAGGTTAAACTACTATTAGATTCATTTACATTTAATACTTAAAATCCTCAACAACCCTAAACATAAAATTATCATCTCAGTGCAAGTAAGGAAATAAGACACACCAACAAGATGATAAATCCAATAGCCCAAACCCAATACACCCATCTTCTGTTTTTCTTCTTCATCTGTTTTGCATAGTAAAGATTATTAGTCCCTCCACTGATATAATCCCCTGCATTCACCACATTCTGCTCAATATCATTGATTTGTTCCCCTTGTTTCTCAATCAAAACCGCCATATCAAGAAACACTTGATGTAATTTGTTCAAACTCCTCTGAATATCCTTCACAATCTCGTACCTCCCCTTCTCATCCATATCTGCCCCTCCGATTCGGCCCTCAAAAACCTCGATTTGCAAGCTGCCTGACATCAGTTTCTCCACAATTTCTTCACTGGGTTCCTCTCCTGTAGCCCTGAAATACTTTCTCCTAAAATCATCCTTATGATCATGGATGATTATTTCCCGTAAACCCGTAAAATCGTTGATCATATCCTTGAATTTAATCCTTAACCCATTAGTAACTTCCACTCTAGTTCTATCCACAGAACTCAATTCTTGAAATGTAATCGACTTCCTTCGATTTTGAATATTAGCTTTATCAAGCGAATCCATGCGCAAATTCAGAGACTTAACCTTTCGAAGGATTGCAATAGTGTCGGAATCCATTCGATCTCTTAACCCTCTGAGTAACTTAGTACTATAGGTAATTTTTGATTCTTCATGGAGAGACTGAAGATCTTGAAGAAGATTACTGATTTCTTCCATCTGGGCTTTTATTGAATTAACTTCTTCAAAGAAAACAGAGAGGTTTTCTTGGTCAATTGGGTTTAATTGTCTCCATGTTTCTGCATCAGAAATCTCTGTTTCATTGTCTGATTGGATTTGCTTCTTTAAATCCACATAATTTAAGAACGATCTTGTCATCAAATCATTCATCTTGGGGTAATTCTGAAACTATACGTGCACATACACAATCAAACCATAAGAAAACTGAAAAATTTCAAAGAATAATGGCAACTGTTTTAATCAGAATATCCAATTATGTTGAATTACATAAAAAATACACAATAAAATTTATGGGTTTTTCCACAAATTCTTGATTTTGAGAATTAAACAGGAAATCTTGAAATTTGAAAATGTATACCTGGATACTATATTGAATATGAGTGGTCTTTTATCTTCTCTCTGTAACGGCTAATTTTTTGAAATTTGTGTTTCTCCTTCCTTTCTCGCCTCTACAGTTATTTTGTGTGTTTTCAAAATTTCTTTATACCGGGAAGTATTAGGAGTATATATATAGAACTAGGACATTGTGTTTTTCTATTTTCATTCGTGGGCTTGCTATTACCCAAAATTTACGAAAATTTGAAATAGATAAGACTCTTAATAAAAAACAGCTAGTCTTTTGAGAAACCGTTTTTCAGAGAGATGTCTCTCAGGCCCAATTTATTAAAGCTTATTGCCTATATTTACTCTACATTTTTCCTAATGGGCCAACCCAATTAAAGATGGTCTCTCAAAGAAACTGTCTCTCATAAGAATTTGTGATAAAAAAAGCATGTAATAATATCCAAATCAAACTTATTTCAAATATAAGCGCCTAATACCCCAGAGCACAAGTTCGGGTCTGTTCGCACTTAGTAAGTGTGAACAGTAATAAACTGGCCAAAAAAAATTAAGTGTCTGTTCCAAGGTTATTAGGATCGGGATTCTACCTAGGATCGTTGAGGGGGTAGGATCGAAATTGGTAGGATCGGATCGTAGGATCGTGTGATCCTACAAATATGCATCAATGTGCTTTGAATTACTGATTATCATTTATATCTGTTAACTTTTTAAGTTTTAAGTAAAAACTTTTTTGACTTCATCAATTAAGTTTTGAACAAAAAATACTTTTAGTAATCATTTTTAAACTACAAATTAAGAAAAACTTGAATTTTATGAAGGTATTAATATAGTTATTTATATATTTATACATAAGTAAAATCTGTATTATATGAAAATATTTTACAATTGAAACTACCCATGTATGACCGGATCGTAAAATCGTAGCATCGTGTTATGATTCTATCACCTAAAATTTTGAGCTAAGTAGGATCGCACGATTCTACCAGATTAAGATCCTACCTACGATCCGGATCGGTGGCCCATTTTTGGATCGTAAGATCGTAAAATCATAGATCAGAATCGGGATTCTGATAACTATACTCTGTTCGCACTTAGTAACTGCGAACAGGTCAAACAAGGTCAACATTCTGATTTTAAGACGAGTTGTTCGCACTTAATAAGTGCGAAAAGACTGAAAACCTAAAACAGGCTGTTCGCCGTTACTAACAGCGAACAACCTGTTTCAGTTTTTCAGTTTGTTCGCACTTGCTAAGTGCGAACAGCCTAAAGTTAAGGTTTGTGGATTACACGCTTAGTTTTGGAATAAGTTTGATTATGATCTTATTGTATGCTTTTTTTGATAAATAACCTTATTTATTTCAGATTTTCAAAATTTATCTCATTTGAATATTATAGAAAATCCAAAAGTAAGCCCAACCCATAAAGCAATGCCCATTCTAGCCCAATTATGTCCTAGTAAAATTTCAATCAAATTGGGCTACGCAAGTTCTCGTGAGTTTCTTTGAAAGACCATCTTTAATTTAGTCAACTCATTATCATTTTTTTTAGTTTAATTAAACTTTAATGAGTTGGTTTTAGAGATGTCTCTCAAAGAGACTGTCTCAGAGGAGATCGACTGATTGGGCTATCCAATCTAACTTGTACCAACGGTAAAAACTTTTTGCAAATTGTTGGATCCAATGACCGTACATAATGTGACTACACTAATTGTTGAGAGACGATTTCTCAAAGAGAATACCTATTTTGGGCCGGCCCAATATTAAAGGAAAAAAGAATTTGTATCACTACCTTCATGAAAATTGTTGTTATTGTTAGAAATTCTATCACTGGCCATAACTCCAAACATTTTAGAATTTAAGAACATCAAATATGAAGAATTTTAACGGAATTTCATTTACTACAAATCTGTAAAGTTGAAACCTTGTTGCTATGTGGAAAAAATTGCTACCATTGCTACCATATAAAATTTCCCTTAAATAATTTTATCATACCATTATAAAAATTGAGTTTTCTTAATTCGTAGTTTAAAATTATTTTTAGTAGTATTCTTTTTCAAAACTTAATAAATGAAGTCAAATAAGTTTTTTCAAATTCTTATATGAGACGGTCTCACAATGAAACGTGCCCCATACTTGTGGTAAATTGCTTAATAATAGAAACTTTTAGTGTAATGAACATTTTAGCGTAATGAGACTTTTCACATGATCCTACGATTTAATTTTATTAATTTTGATCCTACCCATCAATCATTTTAAATAGAATTCCAATCCTAATAACCTTGATGTAGAAGTATACACAATACACTACTTAGACTTTGAGTCTGTTTCGTAAAGCTTATTATGCGTACTTGCATTTAACTCCGGTAACTCCAGCTAAAGGAATGTTTGTTGCAGAACTTGAGTTTCAACCTTATCTCTAATTATTCTTGGATTAAAATTATAAAACATTTACTTTGAAATAAAATAAATAAGAATTTATTTGATCATGTTTTAATTTATAGTCTGAGAATAAAGCAGATATTAATAGTAATTGGTGAACTGTGCCAATTTTTTTTATAAATATTACTCCCTCCTATTCACTCAAATTGTCTCATTTAGTTTTTCACACTTTTGCCGAGACAACATTTTAACCTTTAATATCTCAAATTATTGTTAATTAAAAAATATAAAAAGTTGATATTAAACAAGATCCCACATGACTAAGTTTTAACTTATAGATTAAGAGTAAAATATAAATTAAGAGTGATAAGTGAATAGTGCCTAAAAATAAATGCGACAACTTGAGTGAATATGAGGGAGTAGATTCGAACAGGATGAAGTAATAAACAATATAACCAATTAACCAATTGCCCGACTGTATATCAAGAAGACATAATTCCTGAGTTGCTTGACCGAGTATAATACGATTAATATTGTCATCATTTTCTATCTCACAATTGATTATTTATTGCGTAACTATACTTGAATATAAGTCCAAAAAAATAAATTAACAACTTTTCAAAACAATAATGATGCAGAAAATCAAATGTAGTCCTCTCATTACTTCTGTTTATCAATTGGGTCATTTGGTCGATTTTAAATCAGTTATTTTGAATCGGTTTATTTAAAATCAGATTTTATGTCCGCGTTAGATTTTACATTAAACTCGTTTTTATGTCTGGTCAAATTGGATTCAATTACCAAATCAGATAAATATTAGATCATCAAATCTGTTTTAAACACCTCTAAAACTTACCTTATAAAAAAACAAAATAATAATGATCACATATACATGACTTCTTCTTTCAACTTGCCGCCAATGATTTACAAATCCCTTGATCATTAATTTACATTCCAACTTTGCACCTCAAACCGAAGTAGGTAACAAAATAAAATACAGGTTACAAATGTGGCAAACTTATCCTGTGCAGCATCAACAAAATACAAAGTACACAAAAAAAAAAAAAAACCCAACTAAAAAAAATTAAATTTCCCACATAATAATTTAAATATTTAGATTTAATAATTAACCTTTGAACATACTTTTCTTATTTGACCAGCATTCCCAGTAAGAACACCAATCCTACCCATATGAACCATGGAAACTCCAAAATCTT
>JPXE02000032.1:112583-152064 GCA_000753965.2 Amaranthus hypochondriacus | reverse complement strand
AAAAAAAAAATTTTTAGAGTTTAAATATTTAAACTAAAAGATTATAACATTAAAGATCAAAATTTCCATTTCCCTATAAAAAAGAATAGAGTATATAGCAAAAGATTGGATTCTTTTTAGCATCCTTTTCTACTTATAAAATCAACTTATTTCTCTAATTGATCACTTTAAATATGTAAGTGATTACTTTAAGGTTATAATTATAGTCACTTAAAGATAATAACTTTAAGGTTATAAAAAAGTGATCAATTCAAGACTGAAAGTGTAAATTGGATTAACTGATTAATAATAATGATCTCACCATAAAACTGTCTTATTTAATAATTGTTATAAAGCTGGGATGTATAAAGATCATGTACATCCCAACCTTATAAAGTACTTCCTCCATTCCATAATACTTGCTACTGATTGTGACATATTCCCTCACAACATGTCACACTCGGTAGCAAGTATTATGGGACAGGGGAAGTATACAAGCAATTAAGTGGGAGTATGATCTAGTACCTGATAAGACAACAAGATCCTTGTCATTGAGTCCTCTTTGCTTAAAAGCTTGTTTCAAAGAGCTTATATTGGCAAAGGGTGGTGGCAAATTAGCCAAAGCTTCATTTATCGATGAAACAACACCATCTCTTCTTCCCGTTTCAACTTCCCATGAAGCTCCCACCACTCTACATAAATAAATAAGTTATAATTAATTTCAATGCAACTATGTATGTGAGTGATCCAATTTCATGGGTAAGACCTAATTTTTTAATTACCTCAACCACAACGTCTCTAGATACCAAAGCTACAATATCAGCACATGAAACAACTTCTGGACAATGCATTTCCAATGCGCTCTTGACTCTCTCTATAACTTCATATCCTCTAAGAATTTTGTTTGGAGGTGCATCTTTCTCCGCCTGTTTTGTAGGAGAATCTAACAAAACAGAACCATCACAACCCTACAAAAGACCATAATTAATACAATCAAAATAGTGTTACAAGATATTTATAACAAAAAACCAAACCAAAGATAATGCGTAGTTCTATAATAAGAAGCAGTATATAATGACGTACTCTAACAAAGCAATCATGATAGAACATTCTCAATAAGGGGCCAGAGAGGGAAGGTGCGACAGATAAAGTCTTTTTAACGACATTGCTTGTAATGGTCTCAGCAAGAGGACACGACTCCTTATAAAACCCCACCTTAATATTACCTTGAACTTCAAAACTATTTATGATTAAAACAAGAAGAACACATAAATGAAAAAAAGATGTTTTAACATTAGCCGCCATTGTTATATGATCTCTAATTAGCTTAATTACTAGTGGCTATGATTCGAATGAATGTAGGAAATGAGCTTATTTATATAGTTGGGTCGTTGTTAGCGCTGTTAACGTGTCAAATCATGCCAACTTAGAGGCTGCTATTCTAAATTTGCATGCTTCCAAAACCTTTTGTTTTGCATGTTTTTGTAGTAGAATAGTAGGTGCTTGGAGCTTGGTTGGTGTTTACAATTCATTATTCACAAGCTTAATATATTGACTTTTATTCTATTATGACTACTTGACTCTTATGAGTATTTTTTTAATAGTAATTCATTATTAATATTAGTAGGAAAAATTAATATTAATAATCCAACTAAGCTTAAGTTGATGGTTGAAGCCCCAGAATATGTTATATAATCTAACACGCCCCCTCACACGAAAGCCCTTTGGGCTAGAAGTGTGGATGCAACACAGGCTCTCCTCATACCTGATGCTAGATATTCCACTTAAATGAGGTGTGGTTTAGAGTCGAATTCGTGACCTCTTGTCACGTTGGCTTCTGACATGTTAAGGAACCAACTCAACCAAAAGCTTAAGCTGATGGTTGAGGCCCCAGAATATGTTATATACTCTAACACTTTTTACCTATTCGTTGTGAATAATTTCACCTTTAAATTATTTTTTAATAATTTAACCTTTATCTATAGTTTGTTATTAACATAATTTTTTATTTTATAATAATTCTTTTAATTACCTTTAGTTTTTTAACAGTATATTTTATTAGTATGCTGTCAGTAAACTAAGAGAAATTAAAACATTGATTTGTTAAAAAATAATCCAAAGTTAAGATTATTTACAGCGGACATGTGAAAGCTTGGATTATTAATATAAATTTTTCCTTATCATTATCATATTTTGTATATATTCATATGAATTATTATTAATTAATTATTATGTAACTAATATAGTTTACTATTATCAATGTTTGATTATACTTTAAGATTAAAAACTATTAATATATTGGTTTAGGCAGTGTTAATATTATAATTTTCTTATGTTTTAAAGTATTTTCGAAAAGTTATCTTCACCGTGTAAGCTAGTATAAGACTATATTGTAAAGTACAACAATATCAATAGCAAATTGTAAAATCAGTTTCAATTTAGATAACAGCCAATAATCAGTTGTAGGAAGTTAAAAGATGGTTTAGATACGACAAATATTAATTAACTTGATATATAAAAAACACTTACGGTCCGTTTGGTAGGTGGTCATAAACGATGGTAATTGGAGTAAAAATTAGTGTAATTTTAGTTGAAAAATCTTTTGGCTATTTTAATGGTCATGCTTGTCCAACTCCAATCATCTCATTTTCTTCATATAATTCATTCCAATGCATTACCATTGGGAGATGTGGTATTAGGTGGTATTGTGATCAAAGTTTCATTACCATGAGAATGATATGGATCTTTTGATGAAATTTTACACTATAAATCATTCCTATTACCACCATTTAATTAGAACCACTAACCAAACGGGCCGTTAGAGTTTTGTTTGGAGTTTGACTGATTCATTTTTCTTTGCCCTTTCGTTGAAGGGCATGTTTAAAGTATTTTTTGCTTGGTTAAAAAGACACTATATTATCTAAAATGTCGATATTTATATATGAATATTTTATTTTACAACAGTTAATCATTCCTACATATAAAGGTAAATGACACTCTTAATATCCTGCACAAGACAGGATTTGGGTGGGGGTTTTTATTTTCTTGAAAGATGCGGACAAATTATACGCGTTCCCCCAAAGAGGGAGTAAAGAGAGATGTGTGCAGTCAAAAAAATCCCCAACTAATACATGCGCTTAGTAGGGGTCGAACCTCAAATCTTCTACTCTACATGCAAATGCTATATCCATTAGGCCACAACCACTTTTTGATATTTAATCATCCCTACATATGCCCAAAATTCTTGTCTTGCTAATGACAACTAAAATGGTGCAGTTATTGACATGATGTCTAAGAGTCAAAGACATTCCGAAAACGTAGTGCCCAAAGAGTGTTAGTTAGAAGTTATTCTCCCCTTCCCCCTATTCCTAATCCTTGATATTTTATAAACTAAACACTATCAAAAGAGACTATATCAAACAACGATGTAATAAAGAAAAACCATCAATATTAAATCTCCTTTATAATAAATCAAGATTTTTTCTATATAAAATTTTATTATAATTAAATTATTATGTATTTGATCGACTATTACTCTATTATAGATATCATATAATATTTTTATGAACAAATTTTTAGGATACTAAAAAAATAAACCATGTGTTGTCAAAAATCAATAATTACTGTTGCTTGACGTGTGGGAATTTTGCACCCAAAAAATTGGAACTAGGTCCTTAAGCAAAAATATTATTGATAAGAGGGTTAATAAATTTGTACGGATACTTGTATAAAGAGAATTAGTTTGTGTGTGTGCAAATTAAGGTTCATAATAACTTATAAGATAATTTTAGTTTTATGCTACGCCATTTTTTATACTATATTTATTTGAACGTAAATAGGTTCTTATATGATAAACTTTTTACTAATTTTATTTATTATTTTTTGATATTTATAATCTCAACAAGTTTTTGGTAACATCTTTTAAATTTTTTTATATATATTTATAATTTTGAAAATTTTAAAATTTACTTTATTCTATATATTCAATTAAAATAGTATCCCTACTGCAACCAATTACTCCTATCTAATTTTATTTTAATCGATACAAAATATTCACCTGTTTTGAATTGCTCTAAAAACTCAATATGAGAAGATCAAACGGTATCGATGGGAGTAGTTGCTACATACTCTGGCCATTGTCCTTATAATTTAACACTTTTATTTATTTTAATTTATCTTACTTAATTTGCTTTCATTTTTTGCAATGATCCTCACATTGTCTATTCAAACTTATTAACAAAGTTAATCCTCTTTTAGGGCCAATTCGACATACTCCTAGTATTTAAAGTAGCTGTTAGTGTAGCTAATGACCCATATATATTTATTTTTAAAACGTAACAATTTATAACAACTCAAAATTATTAATAACTTTTAAGATTTTCTTTATATATTTTTTTAAAATTTATATTCAAACAACTACCATCAATGTTACTTTTACCGATCAATTTATATATTTAATTAGACATAAAATATTTAATTAGACATAAAAATATCTAAAATTGTAATTGTAAAACTTCAATTACTTACAACTAGTAGCTACTTAGACAAGTGATAGCCACCATACGCCATAGCGCTATCGTGCTTCGAAATTTCTCTTAATTTCATCCAGCTTTTTGTCGTATCTGATCTACTTGTTTTTGTCATAAAAAATCGATGGTTTTGTTCCTTTGGAAGACCGTTTTCGAGCCGAAAAAATCTTTGATCGCGCTCTTTTATATGAGTATGAATTGTCGTTGTTCTTATCTTCCCATATCCTTATTATAGTTTTCTATGAGCGGGATACACTGAGTATAATAATGATGATACAATATAATTACTAATTTTTTTTTTGAAGATTAAAATATGGCATAGTAATTAGTTAATAGCGTCCTCAATTCTTATTCTTTTATTGAAGCATCTTTTGATACCCTATTTTATCAACTTCTATATAATAATCAAATCAAGTCAAACTACCAATGTAAATTATTTTAGCAATAATATAGAAATGCTACCAATGAGACATTATATAAGGATTGATATAACACAAATTCTCAATTAGTTCTACAATCAAATCATCACTATTGAGTTGGCAGTTTGATTTAATATACATTTATAGCTTTAGAGTGATCATTTATGATATAATAGTGATCACTTTTAATTTTAAAGTGACCAATTATAAAATTAAGTGATCACTTACAATCTTAAAATAACTAAATATACTTTTAAACTGATCACTTATAATCCTAAAATAGTCGCCAACAATCATATAAAGACCAATTATAACCTTAATTAAAGTAATCACTTACAATTTCAAAGTGCTTACTTTATAATCTTCAAATTAGAACTTATAACTTGTCAATGATATAAAAGGAGTTAAAATGTATGAATGAGATTAAAAGATAGTATTAATCTATGGTGCAAAATTTAAGTTAATGTAAAATGAATAGAACAAACTAAAATAACAAGTGGCTCTATATGAGTCGCAGGAAGAAATATATTATATGTTATTTAATAGTACCATTTATCTTAAAATCATTTAAAAGTCAATTCATATTATTTTAAAATAATATATATATGAAAATTTTATGCTACATAATTGATGAATCTTGATCATTTGGTAGTTTAATTTCAATAATATATCTAAACCATTACCTAAATATTAATCAACAAACTTGGACAACACACATGCTTGTCCGTGGCATGTGGCCTTTGTTACGCACGACGGCGACATATCAACAAACTTGCAATCACAGTGATGAAACTATCCATTAGTTACTCATATGCCAACTCTTTAATATCACAAAGTTTTAAATAAGTCTATTAATATTTACAATAAATATTTAGTACGTTAAAATGATTATTTATATTTTGAAAGTGATTAATAGAGATATAGATTTCGTAAACATCTGTTTATGTTTTAAAGGAGGTATTAGAGAACACAAAATTTTAATAATTAATTAATAGGAAATTATCAATGATATCCATGAGTTTTGGCATTTTATCAATGGTATTTCTAAGATTTTTTTTATTATCAATGGTACTCTTGTATGATTGAGCGTTTTACAACCGTGACTTTTTTTAACTTATTCGTCCAAGATCGTCCAAAACAATTAACTTTTTTTATGTATTAAATTGAAAAATATAAGAAGAATAAAAAATAAAAAAATTAATGTTTTGGACGGAAAAAGTTTAAAAAGTTACAGTTGCAAGACGTTAAATAATACAAGGCTACTATTGATAATAAAAAAATCTTAATGATATCATTGATAAAGTGCTAAAACTCAGGGGTACCAATGATATATTCCTTAATTACTCCCCTACAACATAATTTGCTTTAAATGAGATATATTTAGAGACATTTAATTTAAATGTTGCACTTTAAATTTCTAATAGTATATGTAGAGTATATAGTGATAATTATTAGATCCTTTAGCAGCATAAAAAAAAATGACACTAAAGCTTTTTGCGACATAGGATCTAGTGACATTTCTCATAAATGCCACTATAGATTATAGTGCCAATTACATATGCCACTAAAGACCAAATAAACTATCGCTAAATTGCTTTATAGTTGAACTTAAAATAAAAACCAATAATTATTACACTAAAAATATAAATTAGTGGCATTTTTTTAATGTCACTAAATCCAATGTCGCGAAAAGTTAAATTTGTTGTAGTGTTCGGATTTTTTTTTAATACTTCCTCCTATTTACCTTAAATATTTAAATGTCCCATTTAGTTTTTCGCACATCTGCCCATGCACTATTCCAATCATAAATATCATTAATTGTATGTGCTTGAGTAAAGATTATAAAAAAAAAAATTGATATTAAAAAATTATGATAAAATGAATCAAATAATATCCTACTTTATGTTTTAACTTATAGATTAAAAATAAGGTACATAATAAGAGTGATTGACCAGTGTTAAAAAACTAAATGGACATTTAAAGTGATTAGGAGGGAGTCTATGATACAGACCGCTTTCCTCTAGTCCTCCCTGTGAAGAGAGTACGGGTATGAATTACTTGTTACCCTACCTTCCCTAAACCCTGTTCTCGGGCGGGATATTGGGTAAGATGATGAGAAGGAGGAATGAGTATATAATAGTATATATTGACATGATTCGTTAGTTTAGGATGTAGGATGATTGCCGGTAGAGGTGTGTATCTGGGCGGATTCCAAATAAAAGCCCGTGACCTGACATGTTTAAAAGGGATTGGGCTTCTAACAAGTTGAGAAAGATTGAATAAAATGTGTTTTTTATAAAAGAATTTCTCAAAATAAGCTTTATCATATATTTATATCCAAAATAAACGTATTTGTGTTTGAGCCTAAGGTCGGATTTGTTCGCTATTACTAATAGTGAACAAGAGGACAAAAACACTTTATTCGCAGTAAATAACAACGCTTGAAAGGACAAAAAAATAACAAATTAATAGAAGTAGTTCACAAATTCTTATATGAGACAGTCTCACCGTGAGACATGCCTCATACTTGAGTTAAATAGCCCAATTATAGAAACTTTTAGCATATGAGCTTCTTGTTTTGATGTGATCTCACCGTGAGACGATCTCATACAGGACGACTGCTAATAATTTGTTTGTTGTTGATTACATTATGACATTGTATCACTTTGTTCGTTGTTAGTAACAACTAACAAAGTCATTGGTAATTTTTTTTTCTTGTTCGCTATTAATAACAACGAACAAACTTGACCTTAGGCTCAAACATGCAGACACTTATTTTGGGAATCAAATTCCCCAAGTTTATTTTAGAAAATTTTTTATAAAAATATTATTTTATTCAATCTTTTACATGTTGATACATTAAAAAGTTTAGTGGACTAGTTTGTGTTTTTAAAGGGTCGATTCTGACTACACACAAAACTTTTTTTTTTTTTTTTGAAGAAACACACAAAACTTATTTCATCTTTAGTTGGTTTTTTAATTGGGTTGTTTATTAGACACAAAATTTCTTTTCTTGGCATATTACAATAAAGTCTAAAAGTTATCAATTTTTAGGGCCGGTCCTAAGATTTTAAGGGCTCGGGAAAAACTTAAATTATGGGCCCTTGTGATATATCTTTTTGTTTTATTTTACTTGTATAAAAAAGTCATAATGAGATTATACAACTAAAAAGACATAGAAAGTATAAAACATAGATTAAAAATTGATATATCTACAATACTGGATATACGTACCAATAAAAATAAAATTAACGCAAATGACATTAGTCAAATAAACACATAAGTAAAACAATATAAAAAAGGAAACAAATTGAAAATATTAAAGAATTCACAAATTTATGATATTTATAATTGTAGAAAAAATATACATGGCTATATCATAATCTTTGCAATTATACATATTTATAATCAATAAGCATTGTAATTAAGTTAAGAGTTATGGCCTTGCTTAATGGTTGACAATCCTATCTACCACACGTTAGGTTTAAGTTCAAATCTTCTTAATGACAAATTATGAATTTTTTAGTGGGCCCTAGGCGTAGGCCCGACTTGCCCTTGCCTAGGGCCAACCCTGTCCGAGGGGAACGTTAAGCATGGTGTGGCTTTGAAATAGAGATAAGATTGATACTATTGACTGTATAGCATAACTAACACCCGTAATGACATCATATATTATTTTGTCATCAAATTGATAACAAGACAAGACTGCAAGAGACTTTAAAACTCAATGTATAGGTATTAGAATTGAATCCAATAAATGAATAAACAACTGTACAATATAAATATCAGAATTAATTTTATTTATAAATTATAACTAAAAATAAAAAGCAAAAATAAAGAGATTGAAGGTTTACCGTCCATCAGAAAGCTAAGATTTTTATCGAGAAAATAGAAGAAGAGGGAAGAGAGAAAGAAGAGTTGGAGCATTTTTATCTATTGTACGTTTGATCAATCCAAAAATTAAATGCATTGATCAGAACTAATTTTGTTTTACCATCCCATTTATTAAAAAACGAGAACTCAAATTTGCATACTTAATATTTATGTGTTTTGAGTTAAACAATAATTATAATTTGTATTAAGTGGGGGAAGGACAATAATGTCTATTATATGTCTAATTAAAAGTGTCCACATATTCACCTAAAGGCTTATCCAATACTATTCCTAGTTGTTGAATATAGATAAATATTCAAGTAAAGTGTCCACATATTCAAGTAAAGGTTTATCCAATACTTTTATAAAATTATTAAACATTTATGGGCATTAATGAATTAAACGGTTAATCCAAACGTTAAAATGGTGAATTAAACAAAAATTGGATGTTTCTATGTGGAAAAAACTTACAAAATGATGAATTAAACAGAATTTAATAAGAACTTAACGGAAAATGTTACGACAATTAAATAGTGCATAAACTGGATGCTACCATGTGGAAATTTCTTTAAAAAGTGCTGCCACTGGCATTTCATTAAAACTGAATGCTACCATGTGGAATTTCCCTACTTTTATTATGTATTACGATTACACTTAGTATAAATTTGCTAATGCTTAATTGATATATTATCATGCAATGTTGAAAGATTTTGTATGAGAACTTTGTTGAATTTTGTAAAAGGTCTTACATGTTATTAATCAAAATAATTTATAAAAAAAAAGTAAACATACACCATTGCATAGATATAATCCTAGTCTCACTATATTAAATTAAAGATATATTTCTCCTAGCTACTACTTTTAAGGCTTTACTATGATATTAATTATATATGACTCATCGTATTTTCTGTTTTAAATAGCGAGTACACTAATATTCAATTATTTTAGTTTTCCAAGTTTCGCTAACACATAAAATATATTAGCATGTAAATAAACTCATTCCAATTTTTTGGTAGGGTATAATTATTAAAAGTAATTTGGTAGCATATGCTGATGTGAAAAAAGTATATACTAATACAACGAATTTACATGCTAATGTGCAAGGCGAATCTAAGAAAATTATTTGGTAGGGTATAATTATTAAAGGTAATTTTCCGCAATAATCTCACTTATTAATTATAACTAAGAATAATCTCAATTTTGAGGTGCATTTTTCTAGAGTAAAACCCAGTGAATGGATGACTTGCTATAGTAAGTTTTATTTTTTATAAAAAAAATAAATTAAAATAAAATGTCAAAAAAATGTTCAAAAATGTTCAAAAAGTTTTATGATTTCTTTTATTATTTAGAATTTTTTATGTAAAATTTCAAAATTTTTCACTAAATTTAAATTAATTTTCAGTTTACTTTTTTGGTGAATTACCTACTATAGTAGTTCATTGGGTTACCCAAGTTACTTTAAGTAAATACCCCTTAAAATTAAGATTATTCATGGTTAATCAATATGCGGGATTATTGTAGGAAAATCACGAATATGTTGGATTATGTTAGTTAAATTTCCTAGTTAAAATAGATCTACTAATATGAAAATTTTATTTTTTAAAAGAATAATTTGCGAATTACAGCCTTAAAGTTAAGCACTTTTGTGAATTACAACATCAATGTTTATTTTTTGCGAATTACACCCATTGTAGTATCAAATTTTACAGGTTTAGGCAAAAAACATATAATTCCGACCACTTAACCAATAATTCCAACCACCAAATTGGTCGGAATTCCGTGTTTTGGCTTGAACCTGCAAAGTTTGTTATTTTGGTGGTTGTAATTCACAAAAACTAAATATTGAGGTTGTAAGTCGTAAAAGTGCTAAATTTTAAAGCTGTAATTTACAAATAATTTTTTAAAACAAATTTTACAATAAAAAAATTATAGAGTATTACTGTATTAGCATATTGGATTTCCTTTGATTATACACTTTAAAATTTTAGCAAAAATTAATTAAGGCTGAAATCATTTGAAATATTAGAGTATTAGAAGTATATACTCATAGTGTATGCATGACTTTCTTTGTTTTTCTAACATATATTACGACTATAAGGTAAGAAAAAAATTCAAAAAATATATTGTATATTGTAGTTATAATCGCTTTCACTTTATAAAGTTGTATGCATAATATTATATTTATCGAGTTAATTGTGAAAATTTTGTTCGTATTGAAAATTTTGTTCATATGGAATATTTTATAATACCAAATGATTAAATTAAAATTTTCATCGCTTATCAAATTAATATGATCATATTAATTTCAATTTTTTAGTATAGGGCAAATGGTTAGTACCTATACAATCCACAATTACGAGTTAATAAAAAAGGTATATCAAATTTGCAAACAAAAATAAATATTATATTATTTTATATTAAGTCTTTTAACTGTTAATAATCTCCGTTCCTTTTTGTTTTTCCACCTTACTAAAACGGGTAGTTTCATAAGTTTTTCCACTTTAGAATACTTTCTATTTTCGGAAAGTTTTTATCCCACTTTTACCCCTTAAAACCCCACTTTCCTTACTTTACACTACTATTTAATTATTTTCTCTCTCATACTTCTAATACAATCATTAAATTACACTATTATTTAATTATTTTTCTCTCATACTTCCAATACAATCATTACTTTCCACTACTATATAATTAAAATAATACCCACTACCACCAAAGATTCCATTTTTCTTAATCTTGGTGAAAAACCCAAATAGGAACATCAAAAAGGAACGGAGGGAGTAATAAATTAAAATATAATAATATCTAGAAATATGTAATATTATGTTTTGATATAAAATATGCAAATTAATTATGAAATCATATACTTAGTGCATAAGTCAATGTAAATTATTCAAAACATTAGAAAATAAGATATCCAAGTAAAGTTAATAGTACTACAACAAAGAATATCATAATTACTTGCTTTTATAAGTTTAATTCTTGATGATATAATCAAATTTAATTAAAGGAAAATTTTTTCATGAGAAGTTGACATATAATTTGTTACTATTTTATACTCCCTCCGTTCTTTTATGATCTTTCACTTTGGGTATTTTACACATTAAGAAAGTGAGAATTTTTGGTGGTAGTGGGTATTATTTTAATTATATAGTAGTGGGAAGTAATGATTGTGTTGGAATTATGAGAGAAAAAATTATTAAATATTAGTGTGAAGTAATGATTGTATTGAAAGTATGAGAGAGAAAATAATTAAATAGTAGTGTGAAGTAAGAAAAGTGGGGTTTTAAGGGGTAAAAGTGGGATGAAATCTTTCCAAAAATAGAAAGTATTCTAAAGTGAAAGAACTTTTGAAACTACCTGTTATAGTAAGGTGGAAGAATTTAAAAGAACGGAGGGAGTAATTACTTTATCACTCCTGTTTCAATGGAATTATTTCAAATGATAATTTGTTGCTTTTTTGGGGTTAAGTTTGGATATAAATTTGAAACATTAATTTAATAACAAACATTAATTTAATAGATACTCCCTTCGTTCTTTTATATTTGTCCACCTTACTATAATTGGTAGTTTCAAATGTTTGTCCACTTTAAAATACTTTCTATTTTTGAAATTTTTTTTTCTCAAATATACCCTCATAATCTTTCTCTTTCCCCCAAATTTTCTCTTCCTATATTAATGACAATAATAATTTCCTTTTTTTCTTTATTTTATATTTAATTTAAATCTTTTCTCTCTAACTTCAAAAAAATGTATTTTCTCTCTCATAATACCAATACAATCATTACTTCACACTATTATTTAATTAAAATAATACACATTTACTACAAAGATTCTAATTTTCTTAATTTGTGTAAAAAAACTCATAATGAACAATCTTTTAAGAACGGAGGGAGTATATATTTTTAGTAGAAGATGAATATGGTATATTAATTAAAATGTTATTGGTTAGAAAGGATTAATTTAGGTTTTGTTAGTATGTAATTTTCCAAAAAGACCTGTTTTATAGGTGATAGGCCACGTGAGTGTACTTTTAGCAAATATTTCTTAAAGTTGGGATTATATTTAATGATAAATTAAAGGTTCTACAAATTAATTAGTGAAATGTTAGATTAATTAACTAGTTTGTTTTTCCTTAATTTTATTTATCAATGTATAATATAAAATTTTAAAAATAATTGTGCAAAAATAAATGAGACATTTTGCTGAAATACATAGAAGAGCATTATTTTATATTGATTTGATAATTATTCCACAATCCTAAATTAAATAATCACAATCACCAGAATATTACCCATGATTCCATGTTGATGCTGAATTTATTGAAAACTTATCGGTCCAATATTCAAGCATTTAAAACAATAATCACAATCACCGGATCAATAATACCCATAATAAAGTATGTCTATGAAACTACACAATAAAGGAAATAACAACTCCAATTTACGATAGAATTTAGAAAATGGGCCTGGGCAACTCAAATAAGGAGGAGAAGAAGTACTCCACTCATAAACTCAAAGAAGGTTCACTACTAAAACCAATTGATAATAGTAGGAGTTACTCCTTGAGTATATAAAGTGATGCATACTCTTCTCTTTCTCCGATGTGGGACAACTCACATGTGGGTAACACATGGGCACTTCAACAATTTACGATGTAATTAATTTTTTAAAAATCTATACTTCTAACTAAAATAAAAGATGCTGACATTATCTGACACCCAATCATATGAGGTGTCACCTTGTGAAGTAAAGTTTTCCCTTTAATATTAGATGATGACGTCATCTTAATATATATTGATTAATCCTAATGAATAGATTAGCATAAAAATCAATACATTGAATTTGGTTAATTTTTTCAATTATGCCTTAATTTATACATTGGAATTTTGACAATGTAAATAGGAATCAACATAAAAAGCTATTAATAAAGTGAATTGGAATTGCCATGGCTATTTGAATTTTGACCTTTCATTTTTACATTGTTAAATAAAATAATGTACGACATAATAATAAATTTGTACATTTTGTACTAATAAATATTATCGTAACACTAATAAATCTATACATTTTATACTAATAAATATTATTATCATTTTTACATTGCGGAGTTAAATATAGTAAAGGTAGGACATAAAATGAATCAAATGTTAGCTATTATATGCAATTATTAATTATTATCTCATTGAAAATCAATAACCAATAATTTATAATACATTTTCTTTATTTTTTTAAAATTACAAAAAATAATAAAATGACAAAATACGTGCATCACACTGGGATTATCTAGTAAAGTACTATATTTACTTATAATTTAGAGATTAACATTTAATTTCCTAAAAAATTATTAGAACCATTCATTCTAGCTATTAACTAAATTCAAATCATTTAATTTTTAAAATTTTTAAGTACATGATTGACCAAGAGAGAAGGAAAGTAGCAAGTCTTCTATTAAACTATCTCATTATGTAATAAACTCATAAAATTAATTTATTATTTTAATTGATCATTTATAATTCATTTTATGATTATAAATGGGTACTTTAAGACTATAAAAGTTATCATTTTCAATCTATATATATGTAATCACTTAAAAATCACTTAAAACTATAAGTAATCTCTTTATTACAATAAATGTACCTTTTGCCAATCCAATTAAGATAACACAAACTCCATTGAGAGATGGTTTCTTTGAGATAACATCTTTAACTGGGCCGATCCATTATATACTTTTAAAATTATTATAAGTAGACATTAAAAATGATAAGTAGACAATTAAATATAGAAAGTAGGCATTAAAAATACGGTTAATAAACATTAAATATAATGTAAATAAACATTAATAATATGATAAGTAGATATTAATTTTTAATGAATTGAGTTAAAAATATATCTCCCTTAGAAGAGACTTGCTAAAGTCGTGAGTCCATATCATGAATTTGTGGTTAAGTAGAGATAATACCCGATTGGTTAAAACCTGTATTCTTAAACAAGAGGTCAAAACTAGGTAACGTAATGGTGAAGTATTACTTCACATTCTTTCCATCCTCGTTTTTAGCCTTAATTTCTTATTGTAGTACGACTATTTCAATTCCTAATAATTGCAACTTTACCGAATCAACATCTTGGATAAGACTTGTTATTCAACTCCTTATAGTTGTTGATTAGAACAAATTCGATCATTCAATATTTAAATTATTTTATAATTAAATTCAATTTGATCTGATTTTAAATTCGATTCAAAATACTTGTCCTAAAAATATCTGTTAGTTCGAATGAACAGATCTAAGCTTAATATTGATCCGTGAACATAACACTTTCATGCAATATTTTATTTTGTCACACTTCATTTAGAAAAGTTGGTTAAAGAGACGTTTCTCTCAATAATTGACCACAATAAGTAATACTCAAGTAATCAACCCTATAATTTTTCGATTCAAGAGAAGTAGCCTTAGGAAACTTTTTTCAACTGAAATTTAAAAAATTGAGTTACTTATAGGAAGTTAATTTCTACTCCTATTAATTAGATTATTATCAATTAGGAAAAGTGTCAAAAAGTACCTAATAAAAATCTTTTTTTCAAAAAAGTACCTAATAAAAATTTTTTTTTCAAAAAATACCTAACAAAAAAATTTCTTTTTAAAAGAGTACCAACTAACGTCTGGGGTTAAGTTTTCCGTTATCTTTTTTTGTCCATCTTTAAAAAGTACCTAATAAAAATTTTCTTTTCAAAAAAGTACCAAAAACACAACATAATCATCTAATACAAAAACAACATAATATATAACTCTAAGATCATAAACCAAAAAAAATTCACACATCATTCAATACAAACACAATAATAATAATAATAATAATAATAATAATAATAATAATAATAATAATAATAATAATAATAATAATAATAATAATAATAATAATAGTAATAATAATAATAATAATAATAATAATAATAATAATAATAATAATAATAATAATATATAATGATAATAATAATAATATTATGTTGGATGATGGTCTTATGTTGTGTTTGTATTGGATAATTATGTTGTGTTCTTGGTATTTTTTTGAAAATAAAATTTTTATTAGGTACTTTTTTGAAAATAAAATTTTTATTAGGTACTTCTTAAAAATGGACAAAAAAAGATAACGGTAAAGTTAACTCCAGCCGTTAGTTGGTACTCTTTTGAAAAAATAAATTTTTATTAGGTATTTTTTGGAAATTTTTTTTTATTAGGTACTTTTTTGAAAAAAAAGTTTTTATTAGGTACTTTTTAACACTTTTTCCTATCAATTATTATCTCCGGTGATTCTAAGGGAGGGCGTATTTCGACTCTAATTTGCCCCATTATTACTCTCTATTAAGATAAACCCTATTTGGTATTTAGAAATTTGTGAGAGAAATGTTTATTATTATTATTATTATTATTATTATTATTATTATTATTATAAAAATCTCAAATGACTATATTTTAAGTTATCAATTGAGGATAAAATATAATACAACCTAAAAATAATTGGTAAATAGTGTTAAAAGATTGAAACGTTTAAGCTGAAGTATATATTAACAATCTTATGCATGTCATGAGTTTAGATGCCATCACTAATAGTCATAGAACCATCAATCGTTTTACAAGATCTTTTCTTGTCTTCAGATGAATTTAGTAAATGTGTATGGGCAATTTAAAGATAATCGGAGAAGAGTTAACCAAAGTTAAAACTAAAGGAGGTTCAGTTTTGAAATCAATTGATAGTAGCAGGAGTTTTTCACAAATATCATTCGAAGAGGATTATCTAATTCAAAGCCCTTTAACCGATGATAAGATTAAATTACCATTTATATATAAAGATCCAATAACAAATTGTGCTCTGACTCCATAACATAATTCAGGAAATGGGTTTCACCCCAAATAAGGAGGAGAAGAAGTAAACCACATGCAAATCCAAAAGAGATTCACTATTAAAACCAATTGATAGTAATAGTTCTTACTCTTCAAGTTAGTAAAGTGATATATTTTCTTTTTCTTCTAATATATGACAACTGACATGTGGGTAATAATGATCACGTTAAGATCTCTATCAATAATCAACCTTATCATAAGAATATTTTAAATATTTTTGAACAAATCTTATCATAAGATGATTAATAATAAAATAAGTTCTAAAGTACCAGCTGTTTCAATGTAGTTGAATGTCAATACCTGCTAATTTCAAACGTTAATCCATAATATAAATATTCTAATAGAAAATACTAATAATCAACAAAGAATTTTCAACATTATTGACCATTTCTTAACGACGAAATCTAATATCGAGTACTATAAAAAGGAACATTTAGTATGCCCTTATCTTAACTTCAAATCAAGACCCTTACACTGAAATTAAAACTAAAACAATTATTCCATTTAATAACAACTAAAAAAGATGGGTGCTCGTTTATTTTGTTTCCTAGCTTTTGTAGCCATATTTTCATGCATAGCCAAAGCAACTGATCCAAACCAACTCCAAGATTTCTGTGTTGGGACTAATGATCCTCATAATGCTTGTAAGTGTTAGTTTTGTACTTTTATGATCTAATTGTTGTATATGCTTCCTCTGGTTTTTATTAGTTGCTACAGATATACAGTGACATCTTGTGTTAGAGTATATAATATATCCTGGGGCCTCAAGCATCAGCTTAACCTTTTGGTTGAGTTGGTTCATTGACATGGTATCAGAGCCAACGTGACAAGAGGTCACATGTTTGAATCTCAACTACACCTCATCTAAAGTAAAATATTCACCGCCTATGTGCATCCACACTTCTAATCCAATGGGCTCTCGTGTGAGAGGGCGTGTTAGAGTATATAACATATCTTGGGGCCTCAACCATCAACTTAAGCTTTTGGTTGAGTTGGATCCTTGACATCTTGTGAGGAATAATATCACTATCTGTAGCAACTATTAAAAACCAGAGGAAGTATGATTTAAGTTGTGGGTTTAGTTAACTAAAATTATTTTAGTATGAGTTTATGAGTTTAACTGATGTGAACCCATTCTAAAATCCAAAAAAATATATTTTTTTTTTTGTAAAAAATAAAATCACATAGATACATTTTGCAACTTTTACTATTTGCATGACTGTCGATTAGCAAAGAGCTGATAATATTGTCTAAGGTTCAATAAATTAAATTATATATATAAGGTTGGTATATTAACTTTAATTAAATATAATTTACATTTTTATACAAAGTAACGTGACATATATCAAAAAGAAAAAAAATGATGCGAGTGAACTTTCTTTGATGCTTGTTTATAAAAACAAAAACATTAATATCCAAGTTAATCTTCTTGCTTAATTTTATTGAATTAAATATTAATCGTGGCCTTCATGTTGTAACATAGAGTGTAGAAAGTATGTGAAATACAAGTTATTACGTAGTAAAAATATGAGTGATCCACTATTAAATGATAGTCTAGTCACACATTCATTGAAATGATTTTTTAAAATAATGTTAACGGTGACGTAACAAATTGCTTTTTGAACCTCCAAAATTGTTATATATATGTAATACCTAATTCGCAATTTTAGACTTATACATATAAGAATACATATGCTCCATCTGTTTTATTCAATGTTTCATTATATTTTTTTTTGCAAATTGGTCAAAATATTGATTCAATATTTAATAGTGATAACTGTGTATAATTAAAATTTAAAAATTAGATATTAATAAATCTTATGATGAGAAAATTAAACATGATCTCAATATCTGTTATAATACGTGAATTAAAAATAAAATAGAAATTAAAAGTGATTGATGAATATTGACCAAAAAAGATGAAATTTGAAAAAACAAAGAAAGTATTATTTTATTTTGTAGATTTCCAAAGAAATAATTGTGACACCACCACTTACTAATTAAAAAAAATTAATATAGATTATCTAACATTTTACCTATTGGTAGTAAATAATTTCACATATGAATTATTTTTTAATAATTCAATCTTTGTCCTTACTTAGTCAACATCCCTTTAATTATCTAATAATTGATCATTTGCCCTTACTTTGCTACCCACATGAACATGATACCCTATTAATATGTTGACAGCAAATTAAGAGTAATAAATGATCTAAATTATTATACTTGAATTAATACGCAGTGTTTGTGAATGGATTGTTCTGCAAGAATCCAATGGACGTAAAAATCGAAGATTTTCACTTCCAAGGGCTACACATTCCGGGCGACACAAACAACAACGTAGGATCAAACGTGACACGAGTGACCGCAATGAACCTTCCCGGTTTAAACACCCTCGGGCATATCCTTGGCTCGTATCGACGTCGCACCATACGGTGTTAACACCCCCTCACCATCATCCTCGAGCCACCGAGCTCCTTACCGTTCTCGAAGGAACATTTCTAGCTGCATTCGTCACGTCGAACCAACCAAATGGTGAAAATCAACTATTTGCTCAGGTTCTTAAAAAAGGAGATGTTTTTATATTTCCCCAAGGACTCATTCATTTTGAGACTAATATTGGTAAAACTCCTGCGGTTGCACTTTCCGCATTTAGTAGCCAAAATCCTGGTGTTGTTACTACGGCTAGTGCTATATTTGGGGGCTAAACCGCCAATTTCAGTAGATGTGCTAAGCAAATCTTTTCAACTTGATCCTAAGATCGTTAAGTACCTTCAGACCCGCATGTTTGGATGATCGCATTATATATATATGATCGATCACTCGATCTGATTTAATGCTGTTTGTATGTGGATCGGGATGTTTATAATGAATAAAAATATTGAAGTAATGGAGCAACATAAATGAGATGAAGTAATAGTTGAATTAATTAACCAAGTGATTACGTGCTCTAGATGTAGTTGTTTGCTTGACGTTACAAAGAAAAAAATGTAATCTTGTTATGCTTTAATATTAAATTTAATATAATTATTATTTGTTGTTATTTTCAAAATTATTATGGTAATTTGAAGTTTTAATTTAGCTTTTTGTGACATTGGATTTAGTGGTATTAAAAAAATGCCATCGATTCATATTTTTAGTGTAATAATTATTAACTTTTATTTTAAGTTCCACCATAAAGTTCCACATTCCTCCCGGGTGAAGAAATCTGAATCATTGGATCGATCTAAAAGTGTAATAAGCATACAAACATTTGGCACAACTTCTTCAGATTGATGTTTGATCAGAAATTTAGTAAAGTCATTTTCAAATTGCGTCCAATAAGCATTTCCAACTGTCTTAGAACTTGTTTCGTACATGTAGATGTCCCCTTTATTTATAGGCATATCTTACTTATTTCAAAGACCTGCTGGTACCTTGATATCACAAAGTCATGAAACAAAATTTTCATTCTTCTAACTTGTTATGTAATAAATAATTAGTAAATCACAAATTTTTAAATGAGACAGTTTCTTGATGAGATCATCTTTATTGGCTGATCTCTATACATTTAGTGTGTTAAAGTGTTTTTTCAAAAACATATCATTTCTTTAGATAGTCGTCGATGGTGTATGTAACAAATAACTAGATTATAATTTCAGTTTAAAGTTTTAATAGAGTTAGTTTTTTGAAATATAAATTTAGAGTCGTTTTTGTTTGAATTTTATCTATCCTCATCTAGTACTTAAATAGTAAGAGTCTAGTATGACACGAGTTTGTGCTGACCTCCACAATTCCAGCTAGCATAAAGATCTATTGTGTGATTAGGATGTGTGATAGAAGATATATTACATTATGTGACTATAACAAAAAATTTAATTTTTTATGTTGAGATGAATCCTAATTAATTGGAGAATTTTTGCTTTAAAGATAAAAATGAGACTTTAGAGTTGAGATTGAAAGTTCTCTTGTTTGTGTAGAGAGAATTAATTAAACTTTAAAAAGGCTATGGAATGGAAAAATTGGGAAGCCAAATTCCCACAAAAAATGTCTTGGAAGAGGTGGTATTTGAGGTTGAACCTTGAGGCGTATGTGAAATGTTATATTTGATTGTTTCCTATCTATAAAGAAAAAAAAAGATAAAATTTCAATTTCATATTTTGTTCGACTGATTCACATTCTATTCTTATCATTATGCATCAAATAAAGACATAAAAATTTCTGAAAGCCATGGTATCTTGACTGTCACGATCTTCATTTTTTCGTAATAATCAATGGTGAAAATGATAAAAGAAAAACTTAACTCAGTACAAATCTCCAAAAAATATACCTGAGATAATGAGTGTAGAGCGTAATTAGCATGAACAAAGTCCAAACTATTATTGATGAAAAAGTCTACCATAATAAGATCCAGGAACACCCATCAAGGAGTATTAATAACCAGTGATACAAAAGCTGGTGTGGAACTGGGCCCACACCACATTCCAAATCAACAATATTACAGACTTTATCATTTCCATATGAAACTTTGAATAAAGATTCAACTACAGTACTACACTCTCTAGTAATTGTTTGTTCATTAATCACATTGTTTCCTGTTATATTAATTAATTATTATTAATTATAATTAATTAATCATTAATCACATTGTTCCTAGTAATTATATTTTGTGCTATATTGTCATTAGGGGTGTGCAAAATGAGATCGGACCGGCGGGTTGGACCTGAACTGGCAGAACCCGGACCGGACCGGATTCATCCGGTCCGGTCTCCAGTCCATAAAAAATAATAAATTCGGGTTCCGGTCCGGTCCGGTCTAAACCCGGAAAAATCAGGATGGGACCGGATAAGACCGGATGTACATGATATTTATTTTGTAATTTTTTTCTAAAGCTTTTAAAAAATATAATATAAACATAGGTTATCTTAATTCTTAGGGTTTTCTAGACTTCCAGTACTCATCTTCCCATTACTCTTTACTCTTCAGCGGCGGCAGGCAGCAGTTCAAGAGTTTGAGTACTCATCTTCTTCTTCAATCAATTCGATCTTCACTTAAAAAGATTTTGTACATATTATGCATTCAATAACTTGAGATTTTGATTTTAATTTCTTCACTTAAAAATCTGATTTTTCTGCATAATATTATGCGTTTAGGTTTTTGTATATATTTACCATTACAATTTGTGTTCTGAGGTTATATATTTAAGTAAGATTTGCAATCAATACTCAATATTTATCTGTTTGTTAAAAAACCACCATTTTTTTTTCGCAAAGAGACATTGTCTCATTGTGTGTGTCCTGCTTACCATTATTTACAGTCGTCGAAATGTACTGCTACTGTCTTTTAGTAGTCATTTACTCTTTTAGTTTAGTCTTTTATTTAAGTAGTCTTTTAGTTTAGTCTTTTAGTGTACAGTGTATTCCTTACCATTTCTTCAATCAATTCTCTTCAAAATTAAGTAGTCATTTTGCATATATAAATTATTATGATTTATGAAAGATAGTTTAGTCTTTTATTTACATTTTAGAATCAAATAATTGAATTTTACTATATTAAATATCAAATAATCTTTAAAAAAAATCATAAAATTAAAATCAATATTCTATAGCCGGTCCAACCGGTCCGAACCTGGACCGGACCGTATTTTTCAGGGTTGGACCGGAACCGGACCGGATAAAATAGGTCCGGTCTCCGGTCCTCGAAATTTTGAAATCCGGTCTTCCGGTCCAGGTTTGGACCGGTGTTCAGTCCTAATTGTCATATCGTTACTAATGACCCTACATCTTCAGAGTTGTTGAACATCCTATTGCTATCCACCATGAAAAGCAAGCATGGGGGAACCCATTACTTGCGTATTCATGTTTTCTATCGTATTTATGTTGTATAGAATTAGCTTGATTATGCATTGTTTTTTTTAATTTATAGCTAAATTTGTACTTTGATGTTTTATGGAAAAAGGGAAAGAAATTCATGCTTGATAAGAGAAAAGCCCGGCTATGTTGAAAACCCAAAAGGGCGACCTAGGCAAAAGAGCGGCATAAGTGGGTGAGCAAGTGAGATTTGAAAAAGTAAATGAGTGGCTAGGGCGAAAACCCAAAAATGAGCCCCTAGGTAAAATGAGAGAATAAGAGAGATACAATGTTTATTAATTTTTCATTTTGTTTTGGAGTGGCGACATAAGAAGTAGGAGACATAAGGAAGGTATTTGGGTAGGCCACAATTGGAGGGATAAGTTGTAGATTTTCATTTTTTTCATTTCTCGCATTTATCTTTTGGGAGCTATAAGGAGGTTGAAGCATCGGGATTTTTATTTTTACTTTTGAAGTTTTGATGTTTTTGATCTTTCATGTCTATCTTTTTGTTTGTTTTGTGTGTTGTGTTAGCCAAGCGAAGGGGTTAAGTGGTATGAATGATTTAAACCCTTGGCGAACACGGAGAATTAGAGGTGTTTAGAAAAAGGAGGCATAAGAATTAGTTTAGGATTTGGACACCATGTCTTGGCCTTGTTTTATTTGAGTTTTCACCTTCATTTGCTCGAGGACGAGTAAAGGCTAAGCATGGATTTGAAACAATAATAGATTGTTTGTATACACATCTTTATACAAAACTTACAAAACAAAACAATAAAAAAATCTAAAAATATTAGTCAGACAGAGGTATATGTAAAAGAAAATATGAGAGTTTAAATTCATTTGAGATACTCCTTTTAATGAATATAATTCTTGCCGACGAAAAAGTTATGATTGGTCTACAGCTATTATAATATGCGTGTTTTATGATTTTTGATGATAGTATATTTAATATTTATACAATTAATTATTATTATGATTATAAAATTGCTTTTATATGGAACTTTCACCCCGACTATAATATATTAATATTTTTTAAAAACACTCAATTTAAAGGTACGAATTAGTATACTTTAAATATGTATCTATCATAATTATATTGATTATAAAATATTAATGTGAAAATTTCAACTTAATAACGATAATATATGATTATATTTTTGTTTAAAAATAAGAATACTTTTATATCTTAATACTAACAGATTTTTATACTAGTATTTTATATTCGTGATATAGAATTCAGTACGTTTTCCCAATGCCCCAGCTTCTGTTTTTCCAATTGTTCCAAATTCCAATAATTGAATGTAATTTTGATTAGTTCTATATATTCACTCGAAAAAAATTGAGTATTCATATTTTGACATGGAAATATGATGGATTAAGTCCAATAAATTAAAAATTATTCTAATAGATAGTTTAAGATAAAGTTTTCACCAAAACTTATAACTATAAAACTATAATAGATATAGTCAAATATATAATTTAATTTAGTGAATTCAATATCACTAATAATGTCTATAATGATTCAGTAGATAGTTATGTTATTTTAATTCACTAGAATGAATGAATAGTCTAGTATTGTGCCTGCATGTAGAGTAATACTTCGTAATAAATAAATATATATAGAAATAATACACGAGTACAAAAAATACATATAGGATCAATGATTAATCAATCATACCATAGTAGATTAATGATGAAATAGTACACGATGGAGTACAACAAACACAGATATTCAAAGAAATACATAACACAAAACATAATAATTGACAACAATGATATTTATTATTTAGATAATTAATATAGAGTACTGAGTACCCTTATTGATCTGCTGCTTACAGATGAGCTTGATCAAGTTGCAAATGGTTAACCGCATTCTTGGCAATTTTACTGGCAGCGCCCACCGATGCACCTGGAGCCCGCGCAACATATTCCCGAAGCAAATATACCACATTCTTGACCCATGTCTTTGCAATTTTTTTGGCAGCGCCCATCCATGCAACTGGAGCCCGAGCAACAGTATCCCGCACCAAATATACCACATTCTTGACCCATGTCTTGGCAAGTTTTTTGGCAGCGCCCACCGATGCACTTGGTGTCCGAGCAACATATTCCACCATATATACCACATTCTTGACCCATGCCTTGGCAATTTATCAGACAGATCCCACCAATACAAACGGAACCCTCCAATTGGGCCGCCAGGGAAGCAGCTCCTTCCTGATTCTCCATCATTTCATATTCTATGTTTGACAGGGGAAATGATAATGATTCCCCCACTACCACAAACCCAATTAATAAAACAATTAAACTTATCCATATTTTTTTCTCCATTTTTGTCTCACTTTAGGAAGCTTAATACACTTTTACTTTATAGGTTTTTATTTGCTTTTTCTTTGTATTTGTTGAATGCGTGTATGCTCCGGCTCTCTATTTATAGAGAGGGGAAAGGAAACTTAAGATTTGATGAGTTGACCATGTGTTATCCACATATGAGTTGTCCCACGTCCGAGAAAGAGAAGAGTATGTATCACTTTATATACTCAAGGGATAACTCCTACTATTACCAATTGGTTTTAGTAGTGAACCTTCTTTGAATTTATGAGTGGGCTACTTATTCTCTTTTTTTTGGGTTGCCCAGACCCATTTCCTAAATTCTATCATGGTATCAGAACCCGGTTTGTTGTTGGGCCTTTATACTGGGCATTTAATCTTACCACTGGTTAAGGGGTCTTTAATTGGATATTAATTCCCAATAGGTTTGTAACTCTTCTGGTGGGCTAAAATTCTAAGGACACTCACATGTAAGGGGGAGTGTTGAAGCCAATGTGTTACCCACATGTGAATTGTCCCACATCGGAGAAAGAGAAGAGTATGCATCATTTTATATACTCAAGGAGTAACTCCTACTATTACCAATTGGTTTTAGTAGTGAACCTTCTTTGGGTTAATGAGTGGACTACTTCTTCTCCTCCTTGTTTGGGTTGCCCATGTCCATTTCCTATATTCTATCAAGATTAGATTGCGTTTTCCACTAATTGATTGACAAGCCATTATTATACTCCCTTTGTTTTTTTAAACAAGTTTTCACAAATAATGTACCCGGTATTAAAAAAATAAAATTTTTAAAATAATTTATATACTCTCTCCTATTTAGCATATGTCTCATTTCTATATTGAGTCAAGTCACCTTAAATGTCTCATTTCTATTTTTGGTACCTTCTTTTTAACACAATTAGACTCTCTCTCCTACACATGTGGTCCCATTTGACTACCTAAAAATTGGTGAAAAGTCAAATGGGACACATATGATGAATATGAGGGAGTATTATTTTATTGAATAATAAATTTGATGAAAAAAAAGAGAACCATAAATATTAAAACTTAAAATTTAAAGGAAACTTTGTGCAAAAAATAAAGGGAACACAACAATTAAAAAGATACTCCATATGTTCACAGTTAAAAAAACGTAAGGGGACTAAAAGCAATATATAAATACTTCTATTAAAATAAAGTATATATTTCCTCTGTTCTGATTTACTTGCTATCATTGTATGGACACAAAGATTAAAAAATTATTGTGCAAAGATGAGCAGTAGGTGGAAATTTATTTTGTTTGGAATTTTTTAATATTATTTGTTGAAAAATGAAAAAGAAAAATAAGAGTAATTAAATATAGAGTAGGATAAAAATAGGAGTAGGTATAACTTTAAATGATTGGTTTTTTTACTAAAAATGGAAATGTAGCAAGTAATATGAATTTTCCCAAAATGGAAAATGTAGCAAGTATTATGGAACGGAGGAAGTACAAGATATATTGGGACCATAAACTTCATTTGAATTTTAAAATAAGGATGAACAAAATTAATTTTGTCTAAAATTTATGATATGAATTTAATAATTTTTTTTTAAAAAGACAAATAGAACAACCCAAAATGACAAAATGAGATAAACTGTAAGAAACAGAGAGAGTATGTGGTTAGATGTCACAAGTAGAAAAATATTCATTTGTTGCGGTTTTTTGGCCATAATATGCTACGATTTTGACCCAAACATTAGTGATGGCAGCAGATAACATATTTTAATTGTTGCGGTTTAATAACGCAACACAAAAAAAAACAAGTATATGCTGCGGTTTTTGGGCTGAACCGTAGCATATATAGTGCATTTTTTGATTTTTCAAAATATGAATTATATGCTGCGGTTCAACAAAAATCGGGTTCTGATACCATGATAGAATTTAGAAAATGGGTCTGGACAAACCAAACAAGGAGGAGAAGTAGTCCACTCATAAACCCAAAGAATGTTCACTACTAAAACCAATTGGTAATAGTAGGAGTTACTCCTTGACTTTGAGTATATATAAAGTGATGCATACTCTTCTCTTTCGCCGATATGGAACAATTTACATGTAGGTAACACATGGGCATTTCAACAAGTCCCAATAAATTTTTTTTAAACCTGTGGGATAGAGGGAGATATGCCATCATGGTCGAAAAATTAACAACTATGCGAAAACAAAAATAATCAAACACAAAAAATATAGCAAACTGCATATCGAAACAATATAACAACAAAAGATAATTAAAGTGAAAAAAAATAGAGTTATAATAAATTTAGTTAAAATTGGAGATTGATTTGCCTAATTGGGGTTGAAAAATAAAATAATTGTAATTTTGGTGTTCTTTAAAAATTTATTCCCAAAAGGGTGTTCATATAATAAAATAGTTTTACTAAGCTACATTTTTTTGGTTTGGTAATTCCAAACCTGCAAGAGGATAAAATTGTATATACGCGTTAAACAAATTCAAAAAATCTCACAAGTCTTACAGAAAGAGTTAAATATCCCAAAAAAATACTTCAACATACAACCAAAAATCTCAATCAATTCCGAAAGTCAAAATCAATAAATATGTTTGTTCAAGATGATGTATCCTTGTGATTTGTTGTTAACATCATCCTTGTGATCTATCATAGAAAAAATCAAGTGAATTTTTAATGTAAAAGTAATATATTGAATATTATAATACTTTAACATTACACATACCTTGAAGAACATGTTTTCTTATTATGGCCTTTTTCATGACAAATGCTACAAGTGACCTTCTCTCGTATCGAGTCATCCATCTCGTTCCGTAAACGTTGTGATTTGGGTCGTCCTTTGGTTCGTTTGAGACTAAAACATCAGCAATTACTTTTGGTTCCATAAAATAAATTTAGTCTTAGTTTAGTTTTGCTTGGGAGAAATTAATAGGTTTGGAACTTCCCAAACCACAATCAAATAGATTAAGTTAATTTTTTTTCTTAATGAACACTAGTTTGGAAAATAAATTTTAGTGAGCACTATTTTAGAATTTTTTTTTATTTTTCAACATTACTTAGGCAATTCATTCAAATTGGATGTTAAATAGATTTTTTTTTTGAATAAGGATGTTAAATAGAATAGAATCAAACAAAATACAAGTTGTTCTCAATTATTTTTTTCCTAAATTTGTGATATTACGGATTTTAATTAATTGAAATTGAATATATATACTCCCTCCGAATCAGTTTAGATGTCTCATTTGTGATTTTACGGATTTTAAGGGTTGAATGAGGTCCATTAAAAAGGTGGTAGTTGGGTATTTTAATTGATTAAATTAATTGTAAAGGTGGTAGTTAGGGTATTGGAAAAGTGGGGTAAAGCTGGTAGTTGAGTATCAGGAGTAGTAAAAATGGGGGTATTTAGGTAAAAAAAAAAGAATGGATAAAAAAGGAAATATGACATTTGGTATGGTTTTGCCAAATAAGGAAATAAAACATCCAACCTAATTCGGTTGGAGTATTAAAAGTAAATGATAGACTATGGAATGTACCATTAAACAAAGCAGTACTAGTGTACAAGTTGCATGTGCCGTCTGAATTCAGCAAAATTGGTTAAATTCTTTGGGTTTAGTAGTGCCCATGTGGCACAGAGGAGCTTAATGCCCTCAAAATTGAAGAAAAATTTATTTGTCCCAAAACCATAAAAGGCTGATTTAAATGAGACTACCAGTACAGTGGACAGGGAGATTGCAAGCTTGAATTTGGTTGATGCTGATGATACGTCAGGGCTAATTGAGATGCCGCTAAGCCTAAAGTTATTTGTGCCGCTGGGGAGAATCTAACTTAAATGATGAGAGTAGTACTGTGGACCTGTGGTTATTAATGATACAAACCCCCAAAATCATCCTATATTAAATAAGGATTTGCAATCTTTGGTGGAGAACCCATGCATGATTCTAATGCTTGCCCACTTTTTCGAATGGGTTTTGTGCCGCCATCTTTAAAAAAACCCACCAAAACCAAAAAAGTTAATGGTAGGTGATAAGTGTAATTGTTTGCGTTTATCTGTGTTATTTTTATGCTCCTTATATCTAGTTTTAGTGGGTTTTAGGTAGTGTTTTTAATAATTTGTGATAATTTTGTCTTATAAGCTTTACATTGTGTTTTATGTGATATATGATATAAGGCAAAATTAGAGTTTTTGTTAGGTCCCGGAGTGATAAGAGGGTAAAGGCATGGAGAAATAGACTAAGACCCCTAAAATATGTGAAGAGATCGTTGCTCGTTCGATGATATTTGACAATGAAGATGGACAAAAGAGAAAAGAATGGAAAAGTGCTTAAAAGACAAAAGTTTGGAAGTGAAATTTGATACATGCTCACTCTTTTAGCCATAACTTTTGATAGAGAGATCACATTGATACAACGTTTGCGGCATTGGAAATTAGATTTCAAGTGCTTTCCAACGGTATATTTTATGTCTATATCCGATAACCGTGCAAGAAATGGCGGCCATTCAAAGTTCGCTAGTCAGACCCTGCGCGACGACTCGTCGCCTGAAAAGTGACGCTCGTCGCTTTTCCGTCAGAATGCATTTTTGACGGTTTTTCTTCTAATTTTTGGAGCCATTATATATAGTGGCGGTTACTATTTTATTTTCCTGTCTTAGAACCAACTTTATTTCAGTTTTTCTTTTAGTTTTCTTTCAATTTTCTTGCATTTTCATTATTGTAATTTCAATTCCCGCACCGTACTTTTGGATTTTCGAAACTTTCCTTGAAGAATTCATTGTTGCATTTGGATTTCGTATATCTATTTTATGTTATCTTTCGGATTTGTAAGTTTTCTTGCGTTATCATTTTGTTCTTCGTTTTTGTTCATCAATTGCTATATGCTTTCCATTAATATGCATAGTGAGTAGTTTTCTTATCTAGGGTTAGGGTAAAATCCGTAATTCGAAGCGTGGATTGAAATTTTATTGATTAATTGTGTGTAATTTGAGCCTATGATTGAACCTATTAACAAATAGAACGGAAGTTTGAGGATTAATACTAGTTGGCCTTAAATCGATATTATTCAATAGAGCGGAAGCTTGAGATTAATTAGATCACGTTCGATTATGTTAATGGCTCAATAGTCAATTCCATACAATCATGAAAGTGATTGAATTCCATACTAGAATTAGGTGATGCCCGACGCCCTAGTGTTTGTCATATCTTGTTTTAACACCATTTTTATACTTGTTTTAGTTTCTTGCACCCTAGGATTAGATACAAAACCCATTTTATTTGTTTTTCCCTTGTCTTGGTTATCATAAAACATACAATTTAGAATTATCTAGCCTCATTGTGTTCGACCCGCACTACGCGTACACCGTACCATGCGTTTGCGGTTAATTAAAATTTGACGATCAGTAGGTCCATTAAAATATTACACAAGCTTGATAAGAGGAAATGTGGGGACACTGACGTGGAAATGGAGGATCTGAATTGGTACAGAAACGATCTTGCATGGATACTGATAGTAGTGTGACTTTGTCTGACTCAGTAGCGGCAGTCGGAGATAACCAACCCCGCGAACGACAATGAACATATTTAGTTGGAACTGTCAGGGTTTTAATAAATTTGATGAAAAAACTAAAAAAGCAATGGTATATGGTGAATTAATAATTACCACTAACGACAAACTAACAGAATTTGTCATTAATGGTATTATGTGCTAACGGAATAAAACTCAATGGTATATGGTGATCTACAACATTTGATGTGGTATATGGTGAATTATAAAGAAACTCAGTGGTATATCATGAACTTTCCCTTTATTTTAAGTTCCACCATAAAGGCATTTAGCGACAGTTAATTTGTTCTTTAGTGGCATATGTAATTGTTACTATAGTTTATAGTGACTATTATTTTAATTAGTTGTTAAATTACGTTAAATTCATTATTTTGTAGGTTTTTTCCACATGATAGCATCTAGTTTTTGTTTAATTCATCATTTTAACATTTAATTCACCAATTTAACGTTTAATTTACCATTTAATTTATAAACGCCCATAAATATTGTAATAATTTTGTTTTCATTAAAAAATGACACGATCTATTTATATATATACATACATACATATTTATATATACATGCATACATACATACATACATACATACATATATACATATATATACACAACAAACACATATTAAATAGGCGACAAAGGTTTTTGGTAGCCTATTTTGTCTCATAAGCCCTTAGACGACAAAATAGGCGACCAAAACCTTTGTCGCCTAAAATTCTATCGCATAATGGCTTTTTTGTCACCTATTCTGATGCCTATTTATGCAATAAAATATGATTTGGGTTCCTATTTTATCACCTATTTAATTCTGAAGATATAAAAAATATGAATATTTGTTATTATTATATGGTAATAATAGTATAACTATTATTATTAAATAATAATAACAAATATTCATTTATTTTCAAAAAAAATAACAAATATTCATTTTATTATAAATAATAATAATAATAATAATAAACATATATATACAAAAACATGGACTAAATTTTAAATTTACATAAATAAATAAATAAAATTATACATTAATATTTATAATACAATTAAAAATTGTAATTTACATAAATGTTAGAAGTATACATTAATATTCATTAATAAATGAAAAAATTATAGAAGTATAGTAGGTAAGCTTAATAACTTAACTAATACATACATATAAACAAAATATGGACAAAAAATTAAATTTACATTAATATATGACAAAATTATACATTAATATTTATAATACAATTAAAAATATTATTTACATAAATGTTGTAAATATAATAAAAGACTAAAAACTAAGCAAAAAATCATAAATCTCTAAATTTCTGAAAAAGCAGAAAAATTTTTAAAAAGCTAAGAAAATCTCTAAATTTTCGAACATTTTTAAAAAAGTAGAAAGATTTCCATTAATCAGAAAATGCAAGACTAAAAACCCTAATTTTCGAAATTCTATAAATTTTTGAAAAAGCCAAAAATCAGAAAAATAACAAAGCTAAGATAATCAATAATATTCCATAAATCCATTAAACCAACCCTAAAAATCATAATTTTCGAAATCATCTAAAAAAACCAAAAAAAAATCCTAAAAATTTAAAACAAAAAAAAATCTAAATTCTCTAAATTTTAAATTAGTTTCATGTTCGAAAAATCAAAAAATAAAGGGAAAAACTGAATGAAAATAAGCAAAAATAATCGAAATTACCTTTAAATCAAAAGTTTGAAGGTCCACAAGTGAAATGCTCAAACAAAAGCTACCGAAAAATGGCCGGAAAAAAATGTAAAAGCCGGCCAAAAAAAGAGTTAGAAAAATGATGGAAGTATATAAGTAAAAATAATGAGGAGTTAGGAAAAATTAGGGTTAGAAGGGAGAGAAATACGAAGAAGAGAATGAAGAGTAAGGTGTTGAAAATATATTGAGAGAATGGGAGAAGATGGAAGAAGAATGGAGAAGGAAGTATGGAGAGTATAAAAATAAACTGAATAAGTTTATGTGACAAAAAAGTTTTGTCACCAATTTTGTAGAATAAAAGTTTGGCTACAAAATAGGCTACAAAACTTTTTGTCACATAAAATTTTCCCAATTACAAAAACTAAACCGTTTAAAAATTTTGAACAACTATTTTGGCGACAAAAAAAGCCTTTTGTCGCTAGTTTTGTCGCCAAACTAAGAGGCAAAAGCTTTTTTTTTGTGCCAAACTTAGTTTTTTTTTTTGTAGTGATATATAGAGGAGCAACCCCTAGCTTCTCTCTGAACTCCTAATTTTTGATCTTATCCATCATTGTTTTACCGCACATCCACCTCAGCATTCGTATCTCTGCTACTTCCATCTTTTGTTCTTGGATCTTCTTTACGAGCCAACACTGAGATCTTGGGACAACATGGACAATAAAATATATGCATGTGAGATCTTGTTAAATTTATCTCAATATCACTACAACATAATTTGCTTTTAGTGGGATATATTTAACGGCATTTAATTTAAATCTCGTTATTTCTAATTTCTACTAGTATGTATAGAAGTTTTAGTAATATTTATTACACCCTTTAGTAGCATTATAAAAAATTGCACAAAATTTTTTTGTAACATATGATCTAGCTAGTGACATTTCTCATAAATGTCACTATAGATATAATAACAATTACATATGCCACTAAAGACCAAAAAAAGTGTCGTTAAATCGCTTTATAAGGGAATTACTTAATATAAAAACCAATGATTATTACACTAAAAATATAAATCATTAATCAATGATATTTTTTTAATGCTACTAAATCCAATATAATGTCGTAAAAACTGAAATTTGTTGTAGTGTATATACTTTTTAAGTATGTGTAATTTGATAAATTAAAGCTCAAACTTTGCTTTGAAAACTTTGTAAAAAGTAAATGAAAAGACCAAAAAAGAATGGAGGGAGTAGAATGAAAATACAAAGTATTATTTCATATAGAAATTATTCAACCATAGTAGAGGATTATGAAATAATACAAGATCACAAGAGTACAACATACACATAACTATTATATTCCTTATTTCAAGGCCAAACAAGCCAGGAATATTGGAACATAATTTATTTTAAGAATACATATATAACACAAAGCATTATAGATCGATACGATCAAACCCATGATTTCAGTACAGTTGAGCTTCATCAATATGCAAATGGTATTCCCTTACCGAATATGCCGCATTCTTGGCCAAGATCTTTACAATTTTTCTTACAGACCCCGCCTATGCAATTTGAACCCGAACAGCATATTCCTTTACCGAAGCCGCATTCTTGGTTCAGATCTACGCAATTTTTCTTACAGACCCCCCCTATGCAATTTGAGCCTGAGCAACATATTCCTTTACCGAATAAGCCGCATTCTTGGCTCAGATCTTTGCAATTTTTCTTACAGACCCCGCCTATGCAAGTTGAACCCGAGCAACATATTCCTTTACCGAAGCCGCATTCTTGGGCCAGATCTAAGCAATTTTTCTTACAGACCCCGCCTATGCAATTTGAACCCGAGCAACATATTCCCTTTCCCCCTAGCTGGGCCGCCAGAGAAGCAGCTTCTTCTAGATTCTCCATCATCTCATATTCGATACCGCCGTCATTTGCACCTTCCAGAAAAGATGATTCTCCCACCATCACAAACCCAATTAATACAACAATTAAACCAATCCATAATTTATTCTCCATAATTATATTTATCTCACTAGCTAATTTGGGCAGATTAATATATATACTTAACTTTGTAGCTAGGTTTTTCTTTGCTTTTTCTTTGGATTGGTGGGTGCAACAATGGTACGGCTCTCTATTTATAGACACGGACACTTTCAGATAATTACATATAATGGGTTATACCTTAAGTACAATTTGCTTTTATCACCGCTTGTTTAGTAGGTGGTCATAAATGATGGTAATTGGAACGAAAAATTAGTGTAATTTTAGTTGAAAAATCTCTTGTCTACCTTAATGGTCATGCTTGTCCAACTCCGATCATCTCATTTTCTTCATAAAATTCATTCCACTAATTCATATTATTAGTGTAATAATTATTGATTTTTTTTAAAGTTCCACCATAAAGTTGGTATCTCCAAATAGGTTATAATACCAACTTTAATAGGTTATAACACCAATTAAATATCAATTTTAATAGGTTATAACACCAACTTCAATAAGTTGTAATACCAATTTCAAATCACTACAACAAATTTAGCTTTTTACGACATTAGATTTAGTGGCATTAAAAATTGCCACTAATTCATATTTTTAGTGTAATAATTATTGATTTTTATTTTAACTTCAACTATAAAGTGATTTTAGCGACATTTAATTTGGTCTTTAGTGGTATTTGTAATTGTCACTATAGTCTATAGTGACATTTGTGAGAAATGTCACTAGATTCTATGTCACTAAAAGCTTTAGCGTGACTTTTTAATATGCTGCTAAAGGGTCTAATAAATGTCACTAAATCCTCTATATACACTATAAAAAATTTGAAATAGCGACATTTAAATTAAATGTCGCTAAATATATCCCACTAAAAGCAAATTATGTTGTAGTGAATAGGGTCAAACACGCCTGTCAGTTTTTAGATTTTTCTCTTTTTTTTAATTGTTGGGTCTTGATCTGGAAAGCCGTTTCTTATAAAGATGGTCTCTCGGGAGAGACGCTAATTAAATACATATATATAATTTTTAAATACATACATTTAATTTTTTTTTTCTAATAATTATAATTTTTTTGTCGGTAGAATTGCGACTTGAAATCAAAATCAGTTCCCCACATATTCAAATGGTCGCATAAAACGCGCGACTCCACTGTGTGATTATGTCCAAATTTTAACATATATGAAATATTATATGAACATATATGAAATTTTAAACATATATGAAATTTTATATGAACATATATGTCCAAATAAAAAGTTGTGCCCAAAAGATTGAAACATATATGAAATTTTAACACAATCAGATTTTAAACGATCATCATTTCTCGCGCGTTTATCTGAATTGGGCATGTAATTATTATTAATAAATTTAGTTTAGTAATAATAATGGTTGATTTTATAATAAAAAATAGATTTAAGGACATTTTAGTAATTTCATTAAAAATAGAGGTGGCGATATAATAAAAAGGTTGCGAAGTTTAAGGATTGAGTTATCAATAGCACATGCGTCCTTTTTAATGAAAATCCTTATTACCTTAAAACTGTTTTTTAATCTATTAGATTACCAATTGAGGTTTTATTTAATTAAAAAAATACTTTAATCTCATCTTGTAGTAAGACAAGGTCATATAATAATAATTGTTAAACAAAACTAGATTTACTAGACAAGATATTCAAGTTTAAGCCCTAAGAAAAATTAGGCTTTAGACTTGTTGCGTTATCACATCTGTACAAATTATTATGTGAACTGTTATTGATTTGTTCTTATTAGTTATGAGTGTCAAGCTTTTCTCTTCTTCCTTTATTTTTTACTCCTATAAACTTGGGACAAAATTATCAAACCATAAAATAAAGTAGAATTGTAGTTTATCGATATGAGTTTGTTTTTATAACTTTACCAAAGAAGTTTGTGAATCTTCCTCAATTTCATAATAGTTGCTAATACTTGCTACTGATTGTGACATATTTTCACAAAATATGTCACACTCAGTAGCAAGTATTATGGAACGGAGAAAGTATTAATTAAGAAATTGACTATCAACTCCATCCAATATTAACCTGATTAATATAGAAGCTATAATCGACCCTTATGCAAATATAAACCCCATACCTGATTTTTGTCCGGAAAAAGCAATTCAATTATAGATCGATGACAACCCGAGGCTGACACTTGACTCGAATTTCAACGGGTAATTAATGAACTGGTGCAAACCCAATAATACGAATAACCGTTGTTAAACTGACACGTAACTAACCGATCTAACCCAAACATGACCCGTCGCGACATACCACCAGATCTTAATTATTTGATTCTACAATTCGAATCTACAATCCGATTCTGAGAGTTATTTTTGATTTGAGTTAAATTTACGCTTTTAACAACTTTGGGTATTACTCACCTGATCTCTCTTTTAATGTTTCAATTATAAAACAAAAAACATTGTGTTCTAAACTTTGAGTATTATAATTATATTCAATTCGGAGTCGGGTGTGGGGTCGGGTCGAGTCGGAGTTGAATTGGAGTCGGAGTCTAGTCGGAGTATCAAATTTTTTATTAGGTTCAACTCCAATCTGTCTCTAAATCGAACTCGAACTATATGGTCGGATTTGAAGTTGAATATTATTTTTCTCGAACTCAAATCGGATTAAATTCCTCATATTTAGACGTGGAACTGAAATTCCATCTCAAAATACGACGTACAAATTCTCCACGTTTATCATGCTACATTTTAAATTTTGCCAGCTAATTAAATAATTTGTCCCCGAAGATATGGTCCACCATATAAGTCTATTATGTTAGTCATAAAGAAAAATATAAAGAAAAATATCTTTGAAACGGACGTAACATTTCATTACTATATACTCTCTTATTTATAATTAGTATTTACCCGTGCTATGCACGTGATTGTAAAATTATTTTATAAAAAAATATATAATATTAATTCAAACATTGTTTAAATTAATACAAATATTATTTTGAACAATTATATTTATACAATTTTAACATAACAAAAAAAATCAACTAATTATATTACAAAACATCTTCAATTTATGTTAAGATTATCAAATAACCTAATATTGATATTTTTAATCAAAAATTTTTACTAACACTTAAAAAGGAGTAATACTTAAATTTAAAACTACTCATATGCTTACTAAACTTGATTATCATCATAATAACATATATTTGATTATTATGACATTCATAACTACACAACATATCAATATGAAAATAAATTAAACATCATCTTCATCAATATCTTCTTTCTCTTTGTTTCCATTTCATCTCCAATCAACTTTTCAAAATTTGATCTCATCAATTGATAAGCCTTGTTCCATCTCACATCTACACTCATAAAATTTTTGAGATAAAATTGCATATTCACATAGCAATGAAACAAAAACTCATATCTTTCTCCTGTTTTATCTCAATTTTCATATTAATTTAAATAATCAATAAACTCAACTCTCAATCTACGCTTTCTTAAGTATGCGGGATTCAAACTTTGAAATTCAATCATATAAATAAGACAAGCTATGTATGTGACACTAAAAAAAATCTTAAAGTTTTGTCTATTCATCTTCAATATAATCAAATTTAAATCACAAAGAGTTTTATTTAAATTGATGAATTAAATTGGAGAACACTAAGAGTTTCAATATAATTATGTTTAATTGATATTTAAGAGTTTCAATGCAAAAAAAAAAAAAAAAAAAAAAAAATAATTTGTATTAATTTGGGTGGTGTATATGAATGGCACGTGGCACAAATTTTCCTGGATTATAATATGTATATATGATATGATGATATGATTGTCCCATTTATCATGCTACATTTTAAAAATTATGATATTTTTCTAACAATTTTGTAATTTTTTAAACACTTAACATATTCTACGTAATACAACATTGAGGCCCCAAATATTTCAAGGTCCTATGCGATCGAACATCTTGAACATGCTCAGAACCTCGCCTGCATGCGTGCAGAATCAAAGATTGTTAGTATTTTTTCTTTTTTGGAAGTACGATTGAATATTATTAAAATATTAAAATGAGGATGAACAGAGTTTAGTTTTGTCCAAAATTTATGATATAAATAGAAATATTCTTTATAGAAAGTGGTGGACTGATAAAAAAAGTCCGACTATCATCCGGAGCAAAGTCAGAATATGTTTAATCGGAACCGATTCCGACCCATTGTTATCCCTAAAGTATAGAAGGGAAAGTTGGAAAGACATTCAGCACTTCACTGAAGCATTAAATAATCTATAACTATAATTAAAATAAAACACGCTTATATCATCATATCCCCCAAACTAATGAAGTGTCACTTTGTCGATTAAAATTTTCCCTCTAATGAAGGATGATGATGTCATCCTAATATGTTGTTTAATCCTAATGAATATATTATCATAATAATTAATAAATTGGAAATTGATTTATATAATCAATATATGTAAATGCATTAATGAAATTGGTTAATGTAATCTACCTTTCAATAAAATTTTAAATATTAAATTTATTTTAAACATATTTTGTTATTCTTACTTAGTAAATATTAAAATATTATCAAAATAACATTATTTAACATTGTACAAAACTTATAAAATATTATTTGTAAAATTAAAATTGAATCAAATATTAACTATTATATGCAATTATTAATTCATAATTATTAATTCATTGAAAATAAATAATCAATAATTTAGAATTCATTTTCTTTATTTTTTTAAATATTATAAAAAACAATAAAATAAAATAATGGCACGAAAATTATCTAGTATGCCACTTTATTTGTCAGTATAATCAAGAATAGGATTAATTTAATTTTACTAAGTTAATATGTAGTTGGAGATAGAGTTTAGATGAGCGATCAACATCATTTGAATGTGGGGAATGGATTTTGATTAAAGCTGGTACCGACAATACAATTACAATTATTAGAAAAATTAAATATATGTATTTAATTTTACAATCATTTAAATGTGAGGAATGGAGATAGGGTCTAGATGAGTGATCAACAATCAAAGTGATCAACAACCATTTTTAATTACATGTGGGGAATGTGAAAACGAACGATGTTGATAACAATCTCCACATTACATACTCTTAATCTCTTTCATAACTTCAGAAATTAATCCATGTACTTAATCACATATTAACACACCAACTTAAAATATCCATTAAACATCCCATAGGATTCTAACACACTAATTCATAAGAGTTATTTTGGTGCACTCAAGTCACACCATTCATAACAAAATGGATTTTTGTATTGTTTCAACATAACAGATTGACATATTTGTAATATTTCTAGACATGAAATTTAAATATATGAAATACTTCTACGCATCCAAGTGAGAAATATTATATATCTTTTAAGGTCTAGACACCCCAAATAATTTGAAAATAGTTAATTGGAAATTAGAGA
>JPXE02000032.1:89446-111682 GCA_000753965.2 Amaranthus hypochondriacus | reverse complement strand
TTTTTACCACACTTTCAAGTTGATCCATGCTGGGGTGATACGCAGGGAAATTGAAATCATCTAGCTTCTCTTCTTTAACTAATCCCTGATATATAAACACTAATTGTGAGTTGACTACTCTTACAAGTAGAAATTTAAAACTTGAACAACATTTTACTTCCTCCGTTCCATAATACTTGCTACTGATAGTAACATTTTTCCACACAACCTGTCACACTTAGTAGCAAGTATTATGAAACGGAGAAAGTATAAGAATGATTTTATTAAGTAGCTCCACCAATACAGATTTTGGGAAGTTGAATTCAGACAATTTTACTCTAATTAGTGATGGCACTTAGATTGCATCGATAGTAAATATCATTAACAAATAATAAAATCACATCATATATAGACTTGTTCATGGCAAGCTACCGCAAGGCTCAGACCCATTCGAGTCAAAAACAGACGGGCTTAAACAATAATTTTGGAAAAAATTTAATATTTGGACGACTGGTACGTACCACCTGCCAACTAAGTTAAATAGGCGGGTAGCGGCACAAAAATAATACTCGTGGGTAAACCTGTCGGATTCGTTAGTTTACAAAATACTACAATTTTTCTAATTTAAGTATTTGTTTTTTGGGTTCTTTTGTCTGAGTTTTAATCAAATTTCATATTAGTTAGTCTTAATTTTCAATATTTTGTATATTGTTTAAGAGTGAATTTCTGTCTATTTTTCTTACGATAATAAATTGTATTATTTTAATTGTTGTTAAAAATTAATTTTAGACTTTGTATTATTTTTTTAGTTTTATACTTCTATATAATGGTAATGACCATAATAAAATCACATTTCTAGTTGACAATGTCATTATTTCCATCGCATGTTATTAAGTAACAATTATAACATAAAAATATAGTTATTTACTTAATTATAAAATAAAAATATATTTTCTCGTGGGTCCCACCCACTAAGAAAGAGGATGAATAGCTACAAATAAAGAAAGCCCAGTAAAGCGACAAACTTTTGAAACTTTTAGTTCGCGACTGAGTTTTAAAGAACAAACTCAATCCGCTACTTCTTGATTCGCCCATTTAACACTTCTTATGTGAAACACAAATTCTTACTTGAGACCATCTATATAATCGACGTCTTAAATTTTAGGGCTGTCTCAATTTATAAATTAAAAAGGAACTAATAGATGGTTATGTAAGCTAAAAGGGAGATATGAGCTGGGCTTTTGAGAGATGTCTATACTATAGACGGTCTCTCTAGGACCTGTATATGAAATATATCTTTGTTGGGCCTACAAATATATAAAAAAGTTTACAGCTACTCTTGTGAGAGACCGTCTCTCAAAGAGACGACATCAAAATAAGAAGCTCACTTTCTTATTCTCTTAAATTTGTGTAAATTGGGCTATTTAGCCCATATTTTTAATACGTCTCTGGAAGAGACCGTCTCTCACAGCAATTTGTGAAACGTTTAACCACTAATAAATTTGGTTTGATAAGTTACAATTTGTGAAACGTTTAACCACTAATAAATTTGGTTTGATAAGTTACTATGGTTAAGTAATCTACTAAAATTAAATTATAATTTGGCCATACTCTCGAAATTTTTGATGTCACATCATAAAAATAGTATAATTTATTTATTAGTTTTAATTTGAAATTAGTCTTTAATCTATAGGTTAAAACATAGTCAAGTGATATCTTGTTTGATTCGTCCTATTGTAATGATTATTAATATTAAATTTTTATAATTTTTTTATTATACATAATTAGAAATTTAAAAATTAAATTAATGCATTAAAATGTGTGAAAAAATAAACATTACAAGTAAATTGAAACGGAGAAAGTATATATAAAAAATTTATTATAGTTATATGCTATAGCATTCATTTTAAATTTGATCTTTGAGTATTTCAAAACACAATTGTCAGTTATTCTGACATTTTTAGTTAAATTCTTACAGTATTTGTATATTTTATTATTCATTAATCATTTATTAAAAGTACATAAAATTAGTTTACTGATGTGGATCGTTATGATATTTTAATAACTAATTGATTGAATTGACTCCTATTTTAATTCTAGTTTGATTTAATCTCAACTAAAACTTTAAAAAAAATTAATCGCTTTGAATCGTGAAAAATCAAACTAAAAATTAAACTTATAATCCTATACAAAACAATAAATATGAACAAAAATAGGAAAATATAAATAAGAGTTAAAGGAATAGATATACCTCAGAAATAAGAGCAATAAGAGATTGGGTAATGATTTTATGCTCAACATTCCTCCAGGTGAAGAAATTTGAATCATTTGGTCGACCTAAAAGTGTAATAAGCATATAACCATTTGGCACAACTTCTTCAGATCGATGTTTGAGAAATTTAGTAAAGTCATTTTCAAATTGTGTCCAGTAAACATTTCCAACTGCCTTAGAACTTGTTTCGGACATGTAAATGTCTCCTTTATTCATAGGCATACCTTGCTCATTCCAAAGACCTGCTGGTACCTTGATATGACACAGACATGAAACAAAATTTTCCTTCTTCTAACTTGTTATGTAATAAATAATTATTATATCACTAATTTTTAAATGAGACAGTTTCTTGGTGAGACTATTTTTATTGACTGATCTCAATACATTTAGTGGGTTAAAGTATTTTTTCAAAAACATGTCATTTCTTTAGATAGTCGTTGATGGTGTATGTAACGGATAACTAGATTATAATTTTAGTTTAAATTTTTAATAGAGTTAGTTTTTTGAAATATAAATTCAGATTTTCTATTTGAATTTTATCTATCCTCATCTAGTGAAATAGTAAGAGTCTAGTATGACATGAGTTTGTGTTGACCTCCACAATTCCAGGCTTCCAGCTAGCATAAATATCTATTGTGTGATTATGCAATACTCCCTTCTATTTATAGAGAATAAGACATTTTCTTATTAGGCCAATTCAATGAAAATGTCTCATTTTTTTTTTGTCATTCGTTTTACCCTTTTACCCTTATTACAAAAACACAACAAGACATCAATATCAATACCTTTTATGAAAAAAGAGAGTTTTCTACTCACTTTTAAATGGTCCCCACCCTTCCTTGGTTTTGGTGCAAAACCAAATGCTTCATTCTCTATGAATAGGAGGGAGTATGTTATAATTGATTATTTGCTATTAATAACGAAAAATTGAAAAAAAAAATAAGACAAAATTTTCAATTTTATATTCTTTTTTGACCGATTCAAATTCTATTCTCATCATGCATCAAATAAAGACATAAAATATTTTTTTCTAAAGTCAAGCGATTTTAAGTCTCACAATCTTCATTCCCACGTAACAACTATTTAACATTGAAAATGATAAAGTTAAAATACCTGAGATAACCAGTGGAGAGCGTAATTAGCATGAACAAAGTCCAAAGTATTAGGATGAAAAAGTCTATCATAATAAGATCCAGGAGCACCCATCAAGAAGCATAAGGGATTACCATCATATTTTGTTTGTAATCCTTCTAAACTCATCAAATCTTTGAACAATGTACTGAAATCATTTGAAGGTAAATCATTCATGTAAATCTGGCATTTAAATCCTACTTCATCACATGATTCATACTCCTTAAGTTTTCCTTTAATAACATTTATTACCAATGATACTAAAGCTGGTGGAACTGGGCCCACTCCACATCCCAAATCAACAATATTACAGACTTTACCATTTCCATATGAAACTTTGAATAAAGATTCAAGTACACCCTCCAGTAATTGTTTGTTCAGTAACCACACTGTTTCCTGTTACATTAATTAATTAATTATTAATTATAATTATAATTATAATTATAATTGTTAGAGTATATAACATATCTTGAGGCCTCAACTATTAGCTTAAGTTAATGGTTGAGGTCTCAGGATATGTTATACTCTAACACACAAGAAACCAACTCAACCAAAAGCTTAAGCTAATGGTTGAGGCCTCAGGATATGTTATATACTCTAACAATAATTATAATTATTTCCTCTGTTTCTTTTTGTTTGTCCATTAGAAAATTTTCAACTTTATGAGAGAGAAATTTAAATTTAATTTTTGAAGTATATATATTCAAGACAAAATATATTCATGTGTGTTCTTGTTAGATTCGTTTTGATGTAAAGAATTTTGATATATAATTTTTAAAATTTTTTATTATGCGTACTATGAGATTTCGAGACTCAAAATTTGCGTTGAAATTAATACGCGAAAAAGTAAAGTGAACAAAGAAAAATGAACGGAGGGAGTAAACTACATATGGTTAATTACTGTTCATTCTTTGATAAAGTATCCTCAAAGAATGTTTACGGGATTAAGAAATTTTAAATATTTAGATAGTGGATACATTATTCTTTCAATAAATATTAAAATATTATTATAAGAAAGTTAGTGAAAAAAAATGGAGACTAGGACTAATAAAAGTTAGGAAAAATTGCCGTGAATAATACAACTTTTTGTTAATACGAACTTTTGATTAACCATGAATAATACCAACTTTGGGGGGTTTTTTCCTACAATAATACCAACTTTAGTTAATTAACTAATTACTAAATTTTTTTGTCATATAATCACCTATAGTTTAATTTTTAACATATGTGGTATATTGTTGGAAAACACCCCCATAAGTTGGTATTATTCATGGTTAATCAAAAGTTGCTATTATTATAGGAAAATAAGTAAAAGGTTGTGTTATTCCTGATAATCTTTCCTAAAAGTTATTCTTAGGAAGTTAGCGACAAACATTTGGAGACTATAAGGATTATAAATATGTTACAATGAAAATTGCTGGAAAATATACGTGGACCATAAACTTTATTAAAATATATGTAGAGTATAAACTTAATCATTAAATTATTGTGATTTAGGGCATGCTTGTATTGGGTGTAAATATTTAAGACAGAAATAAAGGCAAACTAATGAAATGAAAACAAATAGAGATGCATTTTAAGTAGTTGAGATAGTTATGAAGAAGGTAAAATGAGCGTAAAATAAAAACAATGAAGGAAAAAGAAGATGATTTCCCCTCTTATGGAGGTAATACATTCCCCCACCCTCCCCTAGGATAAATATTTACCCCACAAAATTGAGAGCTCCCTTCATTTTTCATTACTTTGCAACCATTCTTATACCTCTACAACAATTAAATTTCACTAATTTATCATTTATCAACTTTATTTTTTTACTTTGACTTTTTATACTCCCTTAAATATTTACACCCAATACAAGCATGCTCTTAGGATGAAAAAAATTATAGGTTTACATAAGAAACATAGTATAACAATAGATCACATTTATTTATAGTCAATCAACAAATATTACATGTTTTAATGTGTTAATTATTTCCTTAAATATAAAGTCAATATCAAAAATTTCCATGTCAATGGTAGAAAATAGGCGGGAAAGTTTTTAATAAGAGTGTGACATATGTTTCGAGTCGTTTTTTCATTAGTATATTTTATTTTATTATATTGATTATTGATTATTGATTTTGAGTTGAAAAAAACACAAGTTTAGAGAGTTACCTGGAGAGAAGAGTTTCGGGAATAGCTTAGCTCTCCCTCACCTTTACTCATGTGGAAGTATTTGTTCATCCCCATTTTGCTCTATTTACTTCAATTCTTGTGCCTACCTTCTCATTTATTTTTCTTTCGTCTCCCTTCCTCTTATTTAAAAGGTTTTGTATTTTGACTTGTCTCCATTCTTATGTGGAAGTATTGCGTCATTTTTAAACGAGTAATATTAATGTTGCTAAAATGACAATAGATGGTGTCATTTTTAAACGAGTAATATTAAATATCGCTAAATAAATTGTGCCATTTTGAATGAATATAAAATTATTACAATAATTATTTGCTTTAATGAATTAAACGGTGAATTAAACGTTAAATTGGTGAATTAAATGTTAAAATGACGAATTAAACAAAAATTGGATACTACCATGTGGGAAAAAACTTACAAAATTATGAATTTAACGGAATTCAACAAGAATTTAACGGAAAATGCTACGGCCATTAGTGTTAGAGTATATAACATATTCTAGGGCCTCAACCATCAGCTTAAGCTTTTGGTTGAGTTGGTTCCTTGACATGGTATCAAAAGCCAATGTGACAAGAAGTCATTGGCTCGAATATCAACCACCCCTAGGTAGAAAACGCTTAACAACATTTGTATAATATATAGATTGTTTTATTTAATTAATTAAAATTTAATAGGAGTATAAGTTATTTAATAATCCCTCCGTTCCTTTTTGTTTTTCCACCTTACTAAAACGGGTAGTTCCATAAGTTTTTCCACTTTAGAATACTTTCTATTTTTGGAAAGTTTTCATCCCACATTTACCCCTTAAAACCCCAATTTCCTTACTTCACACTATTATTTAATTATTTTTTCTCTCATACTTCTAATACAATCATTACATTACACTATTATTTAATTATTTTTTCTCTCATACTTCCAATATAATCATTACTTCCCACTATTATATAATTAAAATAATACCCACTATCACCAAAAATTTCATTTTTCTTAATCTTGGTGAAAAATCCAAATAGGAACATAAAAAAGGAACATAGGGAGTAGAAGATTAATTTCTTACATGGGTGTATTTCTAGCTTTTTTTTATTTTATTAAAGACCAAACCCTTTTGCATGAAAAATGAGCGTACACCAAGTCACCAACCACTCAATTTCAAACAATTATTCGTCATACTTGACTGTTTCTTAAATTCGACTTGTTTAGTGTTTTTTTTGTTGAAAGTCACTTGTTTAGTGGTTTGGTATTGGTTATCATTTTCAAAACCGACTGCGGTATAACGACAAATGAAGTAAAAATATTATCCCCTCTCTAAACGCTTTCAAAATGAGTGGATTATTTAATGTTTTTCTTATATAAAAACTCGTGCAATGTAGGAATTTAAAAGTATTAAGTATATCAAAGTATAACTTTAAAGAATAGTGCAGGTACATATTATCGTGATAAAATTTAACGAATACATGATTTTTTTAATGGTATATTTGGGAATGATGATTTCATTTGCAAATATGGATTTGACTTAAAGTTAGTGTTTAGCAATAACAAGAATTTAAATTTAGATTTAAGTCAAATCCACCAATGTTATAAAAGTAGTTAATTAAAATGAGGATTTGAGAATGACACTCCAATCCTTGTCATTTCAAATTCTTAATTATGATTTCATAATTGAAATCTACAATTTAAAATGAAATGTGTGTTTCCAAATGCATCCTAAAGGAAATGGGGTGTGTGTTTCACAAAATGTACGCTACTTGTTTTGAAAGTAGAATTATATTTATAAGCAAATGATGGAGGCCTATAAATATATTATATACTTTAACATTATTAAATATCTTAAACACTACGCGACTTTTAGTTGAAAGTATCAAGGAACCGAAAGTATTATTACCTAGTGATTTGTTAATTTTTTTGGTATACTCTATTGAAATGGATATCTTTATTTTTTAACATCAACTTTAAAGTAATTAATTAATCACTTTACAATTTTATTATTTGTGATAAATAGATATTTAATGTTACAAATAGTATTAGAGTACTGATTAATTTTTTTTTACTTGGAATAATAAAGCTAGCTGTTGAGATTTGATTTATTATATGCTCGTCGTTTGAGAAACTATGATTTCTTCAAAAAAAAAAATAGAATTACTGTCTTACAACTTCTAATAAGCATAAACAAAACAATTGAACTTATTAGATTTTTGACGCTAAATAGTGATAATTGATGTTACATTTTCAAAACTTCTTTTACATTGACTCATGATGCAGGTGGAGCTTTATGAGTGGATTATTTGATATCAAGTTATAAGAGACGATGGTTGGTTGAAAACTTGTTGGGATGCTAGGTGGTTTATGCATGAGCTAAGCATAGGCAGGATATAGTAGTTTCATGCGCTATGGTGTTGATGAATTTGTTGCCGAACATCAGTTTGTATTAAGGTGGAGATTGTTGATGTTTGGTGAGTTGAACTAAGTCTGGAACATGGGAAGAAAAAAGAGGGATGAACAAAGAAGTTTCCGTCAGCAACATGCATGCTATAATCTCAAGCGAGACTAATATTAATCTCGGTCGAAATCAAAATGGGAAAAGATTTTAATTTTTAGGCAATGGCGAGACTATGTTAGTCTTGGTCGATATTAATAATCTTGATTGAGACTATTGGCCAATTGGCCAATTCGGTCGAGATTAGAGTTCGCGGAAAACTGTAAACTTTGGACAAGACTGAGTCTCAAAGCGATTAGTTAAAATTAACTTAATCTTTGCCGAAAGTAGGCACGAGTACTACGACTCATTTTCCAGTTCAAATTTCAGCTTTTAAGTGTTTTTTAATTAATTATCTCTTAGGGGTCGCTTAGATTGAGAGTAAATATTTAAGGTAGTAAAAAAAGTCAAACTAATGTAACAAAGGTAATTATATATGCAAATGAAGTTATTTAAATAATTGTGATAGAGGTAGAATAATAATAGATTAAAAATGATGAATAGAAAAAGAGTTTGATTTCACTCATTTAGAGGTAAAGAATTCATTCACCTTTCCTTAGGGTAAATTTATAACCAAAATAAGGGAATTTATTGCTATTTTCTCTATTTTTTCATTACCTTCTAATGCATTCTTCCACCTGATCTCCAACAATCAAATTCCTTTAATCATCTACCTAACTAACCTTAAATTCCTACTTTGACTTTTATTACCCCTTAAATATTTACTCTCAATCCAAGCGACCCCTTAAACTTAATTTTCTTTGTAAATGAGGGTTAATATATAAACCCGTCATTGCTTAAGTTAATTACGGTTAAGAAGAAAGGATTAAAAATGTGAAAGCCACAAATTAAGAGTTGTTGGTGAGCAAACAAATGTATCATCTTGTTTCAGTAATCTCTTTAACATAGTGGAAAATATTCTCGGTGCCTGATGGATATAGCTCTCACATTGAAAGGTAAATCACATTAAATTTCTGGTGTCTTTTTTATTTATTTTATTTTTTTCTAGGTTATTTTTGAGTAATTGTTTCTGTTGTCTGCACAACAAAAATGTCGCGAAATTGATAGAATGTTTCAACTTAAAAATTGCAGTTATTTAACTAAAAGTGGTGGAGTCATAATCTGTAATGATTTATTTACTCAATAAACAAAGTAGAAAAACATAAGGAAACAACTAACACATTACTATTAGACATTTGATAATTCCAACACAATCAAGTCAAAGTAGTTCTTATTCAATAAATAGCATAACAACAAAAAAATGCCAATTAAAAGGCATATAATTATTTTTTTTCTTAATTATTAAAGACTACTCTTAATTAATAATTTTTAGTAAAAATTATCAGGAATAATACAAGTTTTTGCTTATTTCCCTACAATAATACCAACTTTTGAATAACCATGAATAATATCAATTTATGGGGTGTTTCCCTAGAATATACCTAACATATTAAAAATCAAATTATAGGTGATTATATGACCAAAAAAAATAGTAAATTAGTTAATAAACTAAAATTGGTATTATTCTAGGAAAAAATAACCCAAAGTTGGTATTATTTATATGGTTAATCAAAAATTGGTATTATTATTGTATGGAAATTAACAAAAGGTTGTATTACTCACGATAATTTTTCCTAATTTTTATTCATAATATAATACTAAAATTTCCTAAGTAAAATGGTAAGAGAATGGTTTTGAGCAAGATAACCAAGATCCAAATGTTGGAAAGCAAAGTAGACAAGTTTATCATAAAAAGGTTGCAAAATTTGATCACCAAAATGATGTGAAATTAATGATCCTGAGAAGGCATAAGTAGATTTTGCCAAGACTTGTGCTCTTTCATGCTTGTTCTTGATCTCAGATGCAGAATCATGTATTACTATTCTTTTTTCCTCAATTAAGAATGACCCTTCTTTATTTACAACACTTTCAAGTTGATCCATGCTGGGGTGATACACAGGGACATTGAAATCATCTAGCTTCTCTTCTTTAACTAATCCCTATAAAACATTAATTGTGAGTTAGCTCCTCTTACATGTATTTGAAAGTAATAAATATTCACAAATTCTTACTTGAGACCGTCTTTTGTAAAGGCGCTTTTAAAAGCTCAGTCCAATTCTAAATATATATTGTTACAACTCTAAATATAGATTTGGGCTGGACTTTTATGATAGTCGTCTTTACAAAAGACAGTCTCGAAAGAGAGCATCTGATATTTATTTTATGTTATTCAATCTTCAACAACATTTTATTACAATCAGGGCCTATCTTGACTAGTGGGCCAGGTCGGGGCGGTCGAGTCAAAATTTAAATGGACCGGGTTGGGATGAGTCATGTCAAATGTTAAAGGGCTAGGTCGGGTCGGGTCAAACCCGTTTAAATACGGCTCATTTTAAAAAAAATTATAAAATAATTTTTTATTATACTTTATGGCCCGTTAGGTCAATTCAACTATAAATATAATAATATCATATTAAAAATATTTAAAAAAAGTGGTAAAAATATTTTTTACAACCAATTTCTATAATTATCTGACCCGGCCCGCCCCGACCCGACCTTTTACACAAAGGTCCGTTAATGACTAGACCCGTTATTGACCTGACCCGGTAATGACCCATTAAAATGTGACCCAACCCTTGATCAGTTGGGTCAACCCGCACGTTGAACACCTTTATTCTTGACCATAGGCAAGTTATCCATTTGCCTGGGGCTCAGAATTAGAAAGGGTTCCTATATCTGAAAATTTTGTTGATGACGTTGATACTAAAAATTTTCAATTTAGGATTAGTTTTTTTATCAAAATTAAGAAGTATATCACATGTCTACATTAATAATGATGATTATTCTTTATTATTTTTCTATACACTCGTTAATGTTCAAAATCGACCCACTTCAAAAAGAGCCTATTTTTTCAGTTTGCCTAAAGTCCATAAAATATCAAAAAGACATTGTATTTAATAAGGTCATTAAATAGCTGCCACCTACGTTGAATTTGAAGAGTTGATATTCTTATTAATGATGACACATAGATTGCGTTAATGAGTGGTAAATATCACTGCAACTTCAACATAAATAAGTTCAAACTTCATGAAGATGCGTTATAATTTACCGGGTTACAAAATATGACTAACTAATAATAGAATCACATCATATAAAAGTATTTGTTGTTGGAAGTTTGACCATGAACTACTAATTAGTCATCAGCCGGTCTCCTGAGAGACCGTCTTTCTGAGAGACGTCTCTTAGGCCCAATCCATTAAAGCTTATTGTCTATATTTACTCTACATTTTACCTAAAGGGCCAACCCAATTAGAAATAGTCTCTCAAAGAGACCGTCTCTCACAAGAATTTGTGATTATAAATTGGTCATACTCTGTAAATTTTCGATGTCGGATCATAATTAGCTAGTCTCCTGAAAGACCGTTTTTCTGAGGGATGTCTCTCAGGCCCAATTCATTAAAGCTTATTATAATAGAGTATTGCCTATATTTACTCTACATTTTCCCTAATGAGCCAACCCAATTAGAGAAGACCATCTCACAAGAATTTGTGGGTCATAATTAAGTGGGTAACTCTGGCTCTAAGATCGCATTAGAGATTTAGTACAAAGATATGAATGAGATATTTTAGTAAACTAAAATCTAAGGATGACAAATCAATCCAAAATGTTAATATTTTCTAAGTTGTGTTTATGTTTGACTTTTTATTCAATTTAATGTACGTGTTATTTTGGATGATATATATTAAACTATACACGTTTAAAAATTATAAAATGTTAATATTATAAAAGTATGTAATTAGAAAATTTTAACAAAACCTCACTTGACTATATCTTTTTGTTATACATTAACTGCAATATGAAGTATAAATTAAACTAGAACGATATATATAGTGTAAATAATTGTAATGTAGTAAGCATTACAGAACAGAAAAAGTATTTGCGAATTCCAAAAAACTTTTGCAGTTATATGCTAGCCTTTTTATTTTAAAATTGATATTTAGTATTTCAAAACACAATTACACAATAGTTTGTTATTATAAAATATTTAACTAAATTCTTAGACTATTTGTATATTCTATTATACATTTATTAAAAGTTAATTAAACTAGCTATTTTATTGATTTTTAACGCTTTGATATTTTACTAATTGATTAAAATTGACTCCAATTTTAATTTTAGTTTGATTTAATTTCAAGCCAAAATGTTTAAACAAATTTAATCGATTTGAATTTCAACTCGTGAAAACCAAATTAAAAGTCAAACTTACATTCCTATAGAAAAAAAATAAATATGAACAAAAATGGTAATATAATAGAAGTTGAAGGAAATAGTTAAACCTCATGAATAAGAGCAATGAGAGCTTGGTTAATGATTTTGAGCTCAACAGTCCTCCAAGTGAAGAAATCTGAATCATTGGGTCGACCTAAAAGTGTAATGAGCATACAACCATTTGACATAACTTCTTCAGATCGATATTTGAGAAATTTAGTAAAGTCATTTTGAAATTGTGACCAATAAGCATTTCCAACGGCGTTAGAACTTGTTTCAGACATGTAGACGTTTCCTTTATTTATAGGTATACCTTGCTCATTCAAAAGATCTGTTGGTACCTTGATATCACAAAGTCATCAAATATAAAGTTCATTAATTTTCCCAATTTGTTATGTAATAAATATATTACTTAATACGTACAATTATTCAAACAAGATTTTGTTATTGTTTTTTTCTTTGTTGAGATTTAATTTTTAGGGGTTTTCATTAAATATTAGGACTTTTATGTTATTTGATAATGATAGTGTTGGTATTTAGATAAGATGATGAAAATTAAAATGAATACATAATAGTAAACAAAGTTATTTTAATGGTGAATTTTGCATTTGTATTTGTAGGTTGTAGAAAATTATTTAACATAATTGGTCATTTAGTATATTAATTAGTTAGTCATTTGGATTATGCGTCGTTTTCAAAACATGAAAAATTCGCCGTGAACATTTGCCAAATCATTCAGTGAATGTAACCTTTTTCATTGTTTTTTTTGAAATGCTTTTTCATTGTTGATTGTATGTTATATATTTAAATTATCGACATAATTTAATTTTTTTTTCCATGATCTGCCCTTGCATCCCAACAATAAATATTATTTAGTTTGATTTGATATTTACAACTCTTCATGTGAATTAATTATCAAGTGTTCTATAAGATAAAGGTATATATGAATAAAATAAAAAATAGATAAGTGAAAAAAATGAGTTTGTGAATGAGATTAAAAGGGAAAAAAATATAAAAAGAGTTTTTAAAACAAATAATAAAATAAAAAACAGTCAACAATAAAAAATAATTATTAAAAAATACTAGTTAAATTATCAATCAATTTCCATTCATTACACAAACATTGACTATTACGTTTGCCACCTAATAACTTGGAATTTTATTAAATTTGAATTATCAATAGCATTGCATTGTCTCTTTCGCCGATACTTTTAATGACTAAATTAAATTATTTATTTTTAAATAAAACTTAATTGACTTCCTTAAACAAAGTTGAATTTAGTTTGAGATAAATATTACCGAAGTTAATTAGTTTGAACTTGCTACACTATATTAAAAAAATTTATTTTGATTTTTATGTAAATTATAACAACTATAAACAGATACTTCTTTCATTCCATAATATTTACTACTGATAATGACATTTTCTCACACAACATGTCATGATCAATAGCAAATATTATGGAACAAAGGAAGTATAGACTTTTGTACATATAGCATATTTTTAAACACGTAGAAGATACTTGAAGCTTATAAACAATGTTTTAGTTGAAATAAACCGGAAAAATTTTCATAAAAAGGGTTATATTTAGGCAGGGTTGTTCCTGATGGTAGGCAAGGGATGTCGTCGCCTAGGACCCAACATATAATGGCCTAATTTTAATGTAATCTTTGAGTTTACAGACTACAGTAGACATTTTTTGGATTAATCATGTTTGAGAAAGGAGAAAGAAGATGAATCTTGAAAGACACAATTTATTTCAATAAATAACAATGTATTCGGTGTAATCGATCTTTTACAAGGAGGACCCATATTTATTATTTTTTCTACAAAATATCAGGAACGACACTGTATTTAGGAGAAGATGGTCGACACAAGTAAGATTTTACGAAGGTGAAGATGAAACTTTAGAGTTGAGACTAAAAATTCTCTCATTCGTATAGAGGAAATGAGACGTTGTAAAGGTTGTGGGATGAAAATTTTTAATTCCTTTTCGACCAATTCTCATTCTATTTTCATTATTATGCATCTTTTTTTCTTAAAGTCCAATCATAAGTCTCACAATTCTCAATTTCTCCAAACAACAACCCAACAGTGAACATGATAAACAAAAAAATAACTTATAAATACCTGAGATAACCAGTGAAGAGCGTAATTAGCATGAACAAAGTCCAAAGTATTAGGATGAAAAAGTCTATCATAATAAGATCCAGGAGCACCCATCAAGAAGCATAAGGGATTACCATCATATTTTGTTTGTAATCCTTCTAAACTCATCAAATCTTTGAACAATGTACTGAAATCATTTGAAGGTAAATCATTCATGTAAATCTGGCATTTAAATCCTACTTCATCACATGATTCACACTCTAATTCCTTAAGTTTTCCCTTAATAACATTGATTACCAATGACACTAATGCTGATGGAACTGGGCCCACACCACATCCCAAATCAACGATATTATAGATTTTATCATCCCCATATGAAATTTTGAATAAAGATTCAAGTACACTCTCCAGTAATTGTTTGTTCATTAACCACACTGTTTCCTGTTACATAAATTAATCATTAGTTATAATTATAATTACATTATATGGTTAAATATGTTTCATTTTATCAAAAAAAAATGTTAGCTCGTGACAGTTCGTCACTTGGTCACCCCATGTGTCCGCTTATGTGGATACACCCACGGGGAACTTGTGGGCTCGGGTCCACAAACTAATTCCCACGAGTAATTGTTGAACATTTAGTGTCTAATAATCCTGAATATAATCACTAAGTACTACTAAAGTAGTGGGACAATACGTATTAATATACTAAGTCCATAAGGCATTAATAGATAAGACAAAACAAGGAAAAAGGAGAAGCCAAGATAGGCCTAAAGCCGACTCGGCGATTCCCCCTTTTGAGCTAAAGCCGAGTCGGCTTTAGCTACTGGAAAATCAGTGTTTTTGTCAGAAGGAATCGTCGACTCGGCGACCCTTGTTTTTGACCCATTGCCGAGTCGGCGATCTGGGCTGGGAAGTGACCGTTGCTTTTCTTCCCGTTTTCTTTGTGTTTAATGCCTTGGATACTTACTAATGCAATTGATTCTCTGGTTAATTAGGGAGTATTAAACACCATAATTCTCTAGAATAATGGTATTAAAGTCTATGATCATGAATATGGTCTTAATGGTGATTAAGTGCAAAGGCTCCTCTATTTAGTATAAATAGAGACCTTTGGATGAAGAATTGGATACACTTTGTTCTGAATTCTTGCTTTCTTTCTCTCATTTGTTCTTGCTAATCTAAGAGAGTAATTAACTCTTACTTAGCTTCCATAGCTTATAATTTCTAAAACACATTGTTGTTAAGTTATATACCCTAAGTACTAAGGGTATATTGGAGTTGTTTGTATCTCATTGTGAATTTCCACATATCAACCCAAGTACCTTTGTGGGGGAAATATCACAAAAGGAAAGTAAGCACACGCCTACAACTTGTATCAAGTTTCCGGGTAGCGGTTGTCGTTACACAATAATCTTCTTTAGTTTTATTGCTTTGTAATCATCTTGTATTTTTCATTTTTGTCATCACACAAAGGGGTTTATACAAATTCCCAATTGTAATTTGTATTGTATTATTTAAGTTCCCTAATAATCTTTTGTGATATTCTTCATCGATGACAACAATGAAGGACTTTACTTCTAACTTTGCTAAGTTAGAAAAGTTTGTCGGCGTCGACTTTAGACGTTGGCAAAAGAAGATGATGTTTATGCTCACTACCTTGAATGTGGCTTATGTGATAAGCTCACCTAAGCCGGATGAACCTAAAACGGGTGATCCGGAGAACGAGATTCTTGAACAAAATCGGAAGAGGTCCAAATGGGACAACGATGACTTCATTTGCCGGGGTCACATCCTTAATGGTATGCAAGATGCTCTTTTTGACATTTATCAATACCAAGAATCCGCAAAGGAGTTGTGGGATGCTCTGGAGAATAAGTACATGGCGGAGGATGCTAGCTCCAAGAAATTCCTAGTAAGTAATTTTAATTCTTACAAAATGGTAGAAGATCGCCCAATTATTGATCAATTTCATGAATTGCAAAGGATGCATGCTAATTTAAAATTGCATAAAATTGAAATTGATGAGGTCTTTATTGTGTCAAGTATAATAGACAAATTGCCTCCCTCTTGGAGGGATGTTAGACATGCTTTAAAGCATAAAAGAGAGGAGATTACACTCTCCGATCTTGGACAACACATAATTGTCGAGTCTAGCATACGGGTTCATGAGAACCGAAAGGATGAAAATCCTAATGTTGGCACGATCAACATGGTGGCGGAAGGGAAACCACCATCCCGTTCCGGAGATAAGAGGAAGAGAAATGATTCTTCCAAGGGCAAGGCTACTATTCCCAATACCGAAAAGGTATGTTGGGAGTGTGGTAAACCCGGGCACCGAAGGAAAAATTGCTTCGTTCTAAAGAACAAGCAAAAGAAGGCAAAGGGGAGTGGTCAAGCTTCAACAAGCAAAGGACCATCCACTCAAGGTAATCTTGCATGTTTAAATGAAAATTCTAATATAAGTTTTTCATCTATGAATACTAATATTAGTGCTATGCAGGATGATTCTTTGTCTTGGTTGATCGATTCGGGGGCATCGAGGCATGTTTGCAACTCTACAAAATGGTTCAAATCCTTTAACAAGGTTGTTGATGGGGAGCATCTCTACATGGGAAACAATGCACCTATCAAGGTCCAAGGCAAAGGACAAGTTGAACTATTGTTTACTTCGGGAAATCTCTTAGTTTTAAGGGATGTGTATTTTGCACCCGAAATTAGTAGAAATCTTGTCTCGGGTCCTATTTTGAATCGATTGGGCTACAAACTAGTGTTTGAAGCCGATAGGTGTATTATCTCTAGAAATAATTTGTTTATTGGGCGTGCTTATTTATGTAATAGTCTCTTTAAATTATCATTAGATTTAAATAAAAATTCTATATGTAATGTTTCCAATATTAATGAAAATGATGATTTGCATTATTTGTGGCATGTTAGATTAGGACATGTAAATTTTGACAAAATTTCTTTTATGTCTAAGCATGAACTCATTCCAATGTGCATTAAAATGTCTAAAAATTGCAAAACGTGCATGTTAAATAAGATCACTAGAACACCTTTTAAAAGTGTTGAAAGGAAATCTGAAATTTTGGAGTTAATCCATAGTGATCTTTGTGACTTTCATAGTGCACCTTCTTTGGGAAATAAAAAGTATGTTATAACTTTTATTGATGATTTCTCAAAGTTTTGTTATGTATATCTTTTACATACAAAAGATGAGGCTCTTGAACATTTTAAGATTTACAAAAATGAAGTAGAATTACAAATTGGAAGTAAACTTAAAAAGTTAAGAACCGATAAAGGAGGAGAATATTATGATCCTAACTATTTTAAATCAATGGGTATTATACATGAAACAACCGCCGGGTATGCACCACAATCAAATGGTGTAGCGGAAAGGAAAAATCGTACTCTACAAGAAATGGTTAATTCCATGTTATCCTACTCGGGTTTGAGTGATGGATTTTGGGGTGAAGCAATGTTGACGGCTTGTCACATTCTTAACCGAGTTCCAATGAGAACGAATAAGGAAACTCCTTATGAACTTTGGTACAAAAAGAAACCAAACTTAAGCTATCTTAAGGTTTGGGGTTGTAGGGCAATTGTTAGATTGCCCGGCAATAAAGGAAAGAAACTCGGTGAACGAGGCATTGAGTGCATCTTTATAGGATATGCTGTTCATAGCAAGACCTATAGGTTCTATGTTATAGAACAAAATGACTATATATCGATTCATTCGATCATTGAGTCAAGAGATGCGATTTTTGATGAAAATAGATTTTCATCATTGAGTAGACAAAGAAATCTACTAGATTGTACCAATGAAAATGTTGATAATAATCAAAAAAGTTCACCTCTAAATGTTGATGAAAATCAACAACTAGAGGAACTCGACTTAGTTGATCCTATTCCTAAAAGGAGTAAGAGACAACGAAAAGCAAAGAGCTTTGGACCGGATTTCCAAGTATACTTGGTTGAAGGTGATAGAAGTGAAATATCTTCTAGTGTTCCATATTTGTATAATGTGGAAGGTGACCCATTGACTTACAGCGATGCTATGGCATCACATGATAGCGCCTTTTGGAAGGAGGCTATTGATGATGAGATACAATCCATCATGGGCAATAACACCTGGGTGTTAGCGGATCTTCCTCCTACTTGTAAACCTAGGTTGCAAGTGGATTTTCAGAAAGAAAATGAAAATCGATGGTACTATTGATAAATTCAAGGCCCGATTGGTGGCCCAAGGCTTTAGACAAAAGCACGGTATCGACCACTTCGATACATATGCACCAGTTGCAAGAATAACCACCATTCGGTTATTGGTAGCATTAGCTACGGTCTATCATCTAGAAATACATCAAATGGATGTTAAAACCGCATTTCTATATGGGGAACTAGATGAGGAAGTTTATATGAAACAACCCGAAGGGTTTGTTTTGAAAGGACATGAGCAAAAGGTGTGTAAACTTGTGAAGTCCTTATATGGACTTAAACAAGCACCTAAGCAATGGCATCAAAAATTTGATGAAACTATACTGTCCTTTGGATTCAAACTGAATCAAGCCGATAAGTGTGTATATAGTAAGCTTGATAGCCATGGCAATGGCGTTATCATTTGTCTATATGTCGATGACATGCTTATCTTTGAAACTTGTCAAATACAAGTCCAAGAGACAAAAGACTTCTTGTCTAGATCCTTTCAGATGAAGGATATGGGGAAGGCCGATGTGATCTTAGGTATTAAGATCATAAGGCAAGGTAACCGTATTAAGTTAAGTCAGGCTCACTATGTTGAGAAGATACTTAAGCGGTTTAATATGCTTGACAAAGCGCCGGTCTCTACTCCCATGGAACCGGGTATGAAATTTGCAAAACATACCGGTCAACCAATTTCACAATTGGAGTATTCAAAGGTAATAGGATCTTTGATGTATGCTATGACTAGCACTAGACCAGACATAGCATTTGCGGTTGGTAAACTTAGTAGATTTACAAGCAACCCTGGTCCCCATCATTGGATGGCGATAAGGAGAGTATTAAGATACTTGTTGCGTACCAAGGATTATGGTATTGCGTATAGCGGTGAACCTCCTATTCTAGAAGGTTATTCCGATGCTAGTTGGATCACTAATGAAGAGGATAACTCTTCTACTAGTGGATGGGTGTTTGTTTATGGGGGAGGTGCCATATCATGGTCCTCTAAGAAACAAACATGTATAGCCGACTGTACGATGTCAGCTGAGTTTATCGCTCTTGCTTCTGCATCTAGCGAAGCGGAGTGGTTGAGGAATCTCATGTTTGAGATACCTTTATTACCTAAGCCAATCTCACCGGTGGCAATACATGCGGATTGCATGTCGGCTTTAGGTAGAGCTTATAGTCAAGTATATAATGGCAAGTCTCGTCATATTGCCCTTAGGCATAGCCTAGTGCAAGGACTTGTCATTAATGGGGTCATAACTTTTGACTATGTGAACACTAAGTTCAATGTGGCGGATTCGTTTACGAAAGCCATGAATAGAGATTCAATTGAAAAAGCTTCAGTTGAAATTGGTTTATGTCAATAAAATCATTTGGGAAGGCCCAATTCACGCATGAGTAACATCGTGTCTGAATTCAATGTGGTAAAGTCCTCTTGATTTTTGTAAAGCAACACGTAATATGACCCATAGTTGCTTTGTACCGTGATGAAAAAGGTAGTCGTATTTGAAAGTTCTCAAGATCAAGGGTTGAAGAGCTCTTGATGTTATATCCACGTCACGGGGATATGTTTTATACGTATTGAGAACCTACCTATATAAGTTTGAAGTGTGGCCGCTTCAAGTAGTCAAGATTGGCATAATGACTATGATAAACTTATGAATAAGATACGGACACGGCCTTATAATGTGTCAAGTTAATAACTTTGTGTTATTTGTTTTGTGTGTACTTCATCTTCAAGTGGTTGGAAGGGTCATTTGATTCAATTCCTTATGGAAATCAATTCTGGCTCGATCACTTGTTAAGTGTGTTGTACTAGGCGTTAATTCAATCCGAAGGGATATTAGCGTTGATGCATGAAATGTATTATGAGTTTTGGTAAATGAGAGGCTTATTATACCCAAAATGGGGGAGGATTGTTGAACATTTAGTGTCTAATAATCCTGAATATAATCACTAAGTACTACTAAAGTAGTGGGACAATACGTATTAATATACTAAGTCCATAAGGCATTAATAGATAAGACAAAACAAGGAAAAAGGAGAAGCCAAGATAGCCTAAAGCCGACTCGGCGATTCCCCTTTTGAGCTAAAGCCGAGTCGGCTTTAGCTACTGGAAATCAGTGTTTTGTCAGAAGGAATCGTCGACTCGGCGACCCTTGTTTTTGACCCATTGCCGAGTCGGCGATCTGGGCTGGGAAGTGACCGTTGCTTTTCTTCCCGTTTTCTTTGTGTTTAATGCCTTGGATACTTACTAATGCAATTGATTCTCTGGTTATTAGGGAGTATTAAGCACCATAATTCTCTAGAATAATGGTATTAAAGTCTATGATCATGAATATGGTCTTAATGGTGATTAAGTGCAAAGGCTCCTCTATTTAGTATAAATAGAGACCTTGGTATGAAGAATTGGATACACTTTGTTCTGAATTCTGCTTTCTTTCTCTCATTTGTTTCTTGCTAATCTAAGAGAGTAATTAACTCTTACTTAGCTTCCATAGCTTATAATTTCTAAAACACATTGTTGTTAAGTTATATACCCTAAGTACTAAGGGTATATTGGAGTTGTTTGTATCTCATTGTGAATTTCCACATATCAACCCAAGTACCTTTGTGGGGGAAATATCACAAAAGGAAAGTGAGCACACGCCTACAACTTGTATCAAGTTTCCGGGTAGCGGTTGTCGTTACACAATAATCTTCTTTAGTTTTATTGCTTTGTAATCATCTTGTATTTTTCATTTTTGTCATCACACAAAGGGGTTTATACAAATTCCCAATTGTAATTTGTATTGTATTATTTAAGTTCCCTAATAGTAATGAGTGTTGATCGACTTGTATATACACTTGTTAAGATTCACTATTTCCCATATCATAAAGTATTAGGAGAATTGTCAACCAAGTATAGGGCTGAACAAATTTTTGTTTAAACCGTAAACCAAACGGCACCAAGCCGTAATTTTAGTATTTGGTCTGTTTTCTAAACGATCTGATCTAATGTTTTTTCAAAAAGAATTATGGTTTAAGGTCTGGTCCGGTTTTTTATTTTTTTCAGACGAGACTAGACAACAAACCCATACTATGACCGAAAATCATAATTTTTTTCAATAGATTGATCTGATTTTAGTGTTAAACTAGACCAAACCGAACTGTGTGCACCCCTAACCAAACATTATATGCAAGTCCACAATTTAATATTTTAGTGACGTGGAATCTTCCTCACATGTAAAGTTTTTCCCATACTCCTCCAGTCCTCCTCACATGTGAGCCACATCATATCCAAGAACCATTTTGGCTCTAATACCATGTTAGGCGTGACAATTTATCACGTAATCACCCCATGGGTCCATTTGTGTGGACATACCCACAAGACACTTGTGGTCTCGGTTCCACTAATTCAATTATAATGAACGTTGAATTGCGTATACACTTGATGAGGTTAACTCTTTACCAAAACCATATGGTATTAGAAGGCCGATTAATCACCAAACATTATATGTAACTTCACGACCCATTATTTTAGTTATATGAAATCTTCTTTACATGTGAAATATTTCCAATAGAAGAAGCTAAAAATAAAATTATCAAATTAATTTTTTAATTTTAAACAACTAATAATTAATAATTT